>JAAXCT010001739.1:0-131830 GCA_012490785.1 Eragrostis nindensis
TGAATAGAGGGCAGCATGCATGGAAATTCACTAAACGGCTCATAACGGGTGAAAAAGGCCCGGAACGCGCGCCGCACAGCCCAAATCCCACAAAAACCTCGTCAAACGTCTCCTACTATACCGCCAATGCGTATCCGGGAAGGGAACTCGGAAATCGGGCCGGGCGCCAAAAGTCGGCTCGGAGCGTGTGCTATAGCCCACGAAAAAGGCCCGAAACGGCGGATATTCATCTAGTTTTCTTTATACACGAATATATGCATGTGAACTCCTTGAAATTCGCTTCCCATGGCGTGGGCCATGCTGTTATCTTTCCAACAAAAAAACCGCGCCATAATCGGACGTCGGATGGAGAAGCTATGCTCGTTTTAGTGATGTGACAGCATGTCTCTTTTTCGGGTTGTTTGGTCAACTTCTTTTGGTTCCCCGCCACCTGTGAATACCTGAGAATCTTTCTATCGTCGTCTCGGTTCGCTATGGCAAAAAAAATAGATTTTTCGAGCATTTTTCGGATACGCTAGGTCCCGAATAGAGGGCAGCATGCATGGAAATTCACTAAAACGGCTCATAACGGTGGAAAAGGCCCCGAACGCGCGCCGCACAGCCCAAAATCCCACAAAACCTCGTCAAACGTCTCCTACTACCGGCCAATGCGTATCCGGAAAGCGAACTCGGAAATCGGGCCGGGCGCCAAAAGTCGGCTCGGAGCGTGTGCTATAGCCCACGAAAAAGGCCCGAAACGGCGGATATTCATCTAGTTTTCTTTATACACGAATATATGCATGTGAACTCCTTGAAATTCGCTTCCCATGGCGTGGGCCATGCTGTTATCTTTCCAACAAAAAAAACCGCGCCATAATCGGACGTCGGATGGAGAAGCTATGCTCGTTTTAGTGATGTGACAGCATGTCTCTTGTTCGGGTTGTTTGGTCAACTTCTTGTGGTTCCCCGCCACCTGTGAATACCTGAGAATCTTTCTATCGTCGTCTCGGTTCGTTACAAAAAAAAATGGATTTTTCGAGCATTTTTCGGATACGCTAGGTCCCGAATAGAGGGCAGCATGCATGGAAATTCACTAAAACGGCTCATAACGGGTGAAAAGGCCCGGAACGCGCGCCGCATAGCCCAAAATCCCACAAAAACCTCGTCAAACGTCTCCTACTACCAGCCAATGCGTATCCAGAAAGCGAACTCGGAAATCGGACCGGGCGCCAAAAGTCGGCTCAGAGCGTGTGCTATAGCCCACGAAAAAGGCCCGAAACGGCGGATATTCATCTAGTTTTCTTTATACACGAATATATGCATGTGAACTCCTTGAAATTCGCTTCCCATGGCGTGGGCCATGCTGTTATCTTTCCAACAAAAAAAACCGCGCCATAATCGGACGTCGGATGGAGAAGCTATGCTCGTTTTAGTGATGTGACAGCATGTCTCTTGTTCGGGTTGTTTGGTCAACTTCTTTTGGTTCCCCGCCACCTGTGAATACCTGAGAATCTTTCTATCGTCGTCTCGGTTCGCTATGGCAAAAAAATAAATTTTTTGAGCATTTTTCGGATACGCTAGGTCCCGAATAGAGGGCAGCATGCATGGAAATTCACTACATAACGGGTGAAAAGGCCCGGAACGCGCGCCGCATCGCCCAAAATCCCACAAAAACCTCGTCAAACGTCTCCTACTACCGGCCAATGCGTATCCGGAAGGGAACTCGGAAATCGGGCCGGGCGCCAAAAGTCGGCTCGGAGCGTGTGCTATAGCCCACGAAAAAGGCCCGAAACGGCGGATATTCATCTAGTTTTCTTTATACACGAATATATGCATGTGAACTCCTTGAAATTCGCTTCCCATGGCGTGGGCCATGCTGTTATCTTTCCAACAAAAAAAACCGCGCCATAATCGGACGTCGGATGGAGAAGCTATGCTCGTTTTAGTGATGTGACAGCATGTCTCTTGTTCGGGTTGTTTGGTCAACTTCTTTTGGTTCCCCGCCACCTGTGAATACCTGAGAATCTTTCTATCGTCGTCTCGGTTCGCTATGGCAAAAAAAATGGATTTTTCGAGCATTTTTCGGATACGCTAGGTCCCGAATAGAGGGCAGCATGCATGGAAATTCACTAAAACGGCTCATAACGGGTGAAAAAGGCCCGGAACGCGCGCCGCACAGCCCAAAATCCCACAAAAACCTCGTCAAACGTCTCCTACTACCGGCCAATGCGTATCCGGAAGGGAACTCGGAAATCGGGCCGGGCGCCAAAAGTCGGCTCGGAGCGTGTGCTATAGCCCACGAAAAAGGCCCGAAACGGCGGATATTCATCTAGTTTTCTTTATACACGAATATATGCATGTGAACTCCTTGAAATTCGCTTCCCATGGCGTGGGCCATGCTGTTATCTTTCCAACAAAAAAAAACCGCGCCATAATCGGACGTCGGATGGAGAAGCTATGCTCGTTTTAGTGATGTGACAGCATGTCTCTTGTTCGGGTTGTTTGGTCAACTTCTTGTGGTTCCCCGCCACCTGTGAATACCTGAGAATCTTTCTGTCGTCGTCTCGGTTCGCTATGGCAAAAAAATGGATTTTTCGAGCATTTTTCGGATACGCTAGGTCCCGAATAGAGGGCAGCATGCATGGAAATTCACTAAAACGGCTCATAACGGGTGAAAAAGGCCCGGAACGCGCGCCGCACAGCCCAAAATCCCACAAAAACCTCGTCAAACGTCTCCTACTACCGGCCAATGCGTATCCGGGAAGGGAACTCGGAAATCGGGCCGGGCGCCAAAAGTCGGCTCGGAGCGTGTGCTATAGCCCACGAAAAAGGCCCGAAACGGCGGATATTCATCTAGTTTTCTTTATACACGAATATATGCATGTGAACTCCTTGAAATTCGCTTCCCATGGCGTGGGCCATGCTGTTATCTTTCCAACAAAAAAAACCGCGCCATAATCGGACGTCGGATGGAGAAGCTATGCTCGTTTTAGTGATGTGACAGCATGTCTCTTGTTCGGGTTGTTTGGTCAACTTCTTGTGGTTCCCCGCCACCTGTGAATACCTGAGAATCTTTCTATCGTCGTCTCGGTTCGCTATGGCAAAAAAAATGGATTTTTCGAGCATTTTTCGGATACGCTAGGTCCCGAATAGAGGGCAGCATGCATGGAAATTCACTAAAACGGCTCATAACGGGTGAAAAAGGCCCGGAACGCGCGCCGCACAGCCCAAAATCCCACAAAAACCTCGTCAAACGTCTCCTACTACCGGCCAATGCGTATCCGGGAAGGGAACTCGGAAATCGGGCCGGGCGCCAAAAGTCGGCTCGGAGCGTGTGCTATAGCCCACGAAAAAGGCCCGAAACGGCGGATATTCATCTAGTTTTCTTTATACACGAATATATGCATGTGAACTCCTTGAAATTCGCTTCCCATGGCGTGGGCCATGCTGTTATCTTTCCAACAAAAAAACCCGCGCCATAATCGGACGTCGGATGGAGAAGCTATGCTCGTTTTAGTGATGTGACAGCATGTCTCTTGTTCGGGTTGTTTGGTCAACTTCTTGTGGTTCCCCGCCACCTGTGAATACCTGAGAATCTTTCTATCGTCGTCTCGGTTCGCTATGGCAAAAAAATGGATTTTTCGAGCATTTTTCGGATACGCTAGGTCCCGAATAGAGGGCAGCATGCATGGAAATTCACTAAAACGGCTCATAACGGGTGAAAAAGGCCCGGAACGCGCGCCGCACAGCCCAAAATCCCACAAAAACCTCGTCAAACGTCTCCTACTACCGGCCAATGCGTATCCGGGAAGGGAACTCGGAAATCGGGCCGGGCGCCAAAAGTCGGCTCGGAGCGTGTGCTATAGCCCACGAAAAAGGCCCGAAACGGCGGATATTCATCTAGTTTTCTTTATACACGAATATATGCATGTGAACTCCTTGAAATTCGCTTCCCATGGCGTGGGCCATGCTGTTATCTTTCCAACAAAAAAAACCGCGCCATAATCGGACGTCGGATGGAGAAGCTATGCTCGTTTTAGTGATGTGACAGCATGTCTCTTGTTCGGGTTGTTTGGTCAACTTCTTGTGGTTCCCCGCCACCTGTGAATACCTGAGAATCTTTCTATCGTCGTCTCGGTTCGCTATGGCAAAAAAAATGGATTTTTCGAGCATTTTTCGGATACGCTAGGTCCCGAATAGAGGGCAGCATGCATGGAAATTCACTAAAACGGCTCATAACGGGTGAAAAAGGCCCGGAACGCGCGCCGCACAGCCCAAAATCCCACAAAAACCTCGTCAAACGTCTCCTACTACCGGCCAATGCGTATCCGGGAAGGGAACTCGGAAATCGGGCCGGGCGCCAAAAGTCGGCTCGGAGCGTGTGCTATAGCCCACGAAAAAGGCCCGAAACGGCGGATATTCATCTAGTTTTCTTTATACACGAATATATGCATGTGAACTCCTTGAAATTCGCTTCCCATGGCGTGGGCCATGCTGTTATCTTTCCAACAAAAAAAACCGCGCCATAATCGGACGTCGGATGGAGAAGCTATGCTCGTTTTAGTGATGTGACAGCATGTCTCTTGTTCGGGTTGTTTGGTCAACTTCTTGTGGTTCCCCGCCACCTGTGAATACCTGAGAATCTTTCTATCGTCGTCTCGGTTCGCTATGGCAAAAAAATGGATTTTTCGAGCATTTTTCGGATACGCTAGGTCCCGAATAGAGGGCAGCATGCATGGAAATTCACTAAAACGGCTCATAACGGGTGAAAAAGGCCCGGAACGCGCGCCGCACAGCCCAAAATCCCACAAAAACCTCGTCAAACGTCTCCTACTACCGGCCAATGCGTATCCGGGAAGGGAACTCGGAAATCGGGCCGGGCGCCAAAAGTCGGCTCGGAGCGTGTGCTATAGCCCACGAAAAAGGCCCGAAACGGCGGATATTCATCTAGTTTTCTTTATACACGAATATATGCATGTGAACTCCTTGAAATTCGCTTCCCATGGCGTGGGCCATGCTGTTATCTTTCCAACAAAAAAAACCGCGCCATAATCGGACGTCGGATGGAGAAGCTATGCTCGTTTTAGTGATGTGACAGCATGTCTCTTGTTCGGGTTGTTTGGTCAACTTCTTGTGGTTCCCCGCCACCTGTGAATACCTGAGAATCTTTCTATCGTCGTCTCGGTTCGCTATGGCAAAAAAAATGGATTTTTCGAGCATTTTTCGGATACGCTAGGTCCCGAATAGAGGGCAGCATGCATGGAAATTCACTAAAACGGCTCATAACGGGTGAAAAAGGCCCGGAACGCGCGCCGCACAGCCCAAAATCCCACAAAAACCTCGTCAAACGTCTCCTACTACCGGCCAATGCGTATCCGGGAAGGGAACTCGGAAATCGGGCCGGGCGCCAAAAGTCGGCTCGGAGCGTGTGCTATAGCCCACGAAAAAGGCCCGAAACGGCGGATATTCATCTAGTTTTCTTTATACACGAATATATGCATGTGAACTCCTTGAAATTCGCTTCCCATGGCGTGGGCCATGCTGTTATCTTTCCAACAAAAAAAACCGCGCCATAATCGGACGTCGGATGGAGAAGCTATGCTCGTTTTAGTGATGTGACAGCATGTCTCTTGTTCGGGTTGTTTGGTCAACTTCTTGTGGTTCCCCGCCACCTGTGAATACCTGAGAATCTTTCTATCGTCGTCTCGGTTCGCTATGGCAAAAAAAATGGATTTTTCGAGCATTTTTCGGATACGCTAGGTCCCGAATAGAGGGCAGCATGCATGGAAATTCACTAAAACGGCTCATAACGGGTGAAAAAGGCCCGGAACGCGCGCCGCACAGCCCAAAATCCCACAAAAACCTCGTCAAACGTCTCCTACTACCGGCCAATGCGTATCCGGGAAGGGAACTCGGAAATCGGGCCGGGCGCCAAAAGTCGGCTCGGAGCGTGTGCTATAGCCCACGAAAAAGGCCCGAAACGGCGGATATTCATCTAGTTTTCTTTATACACGAATATATGCATGTGAACTCCTTGAAATTCGCTTCCCATGGCGTGGGCCATGCTGTTATCTTTCCAACAAAAAAAACCGCGCCATAATCGGACGTCGGATGGAGAAGCTATGCTCGTTTTAGTGATGTGACAGCATGTCTCTTGTTCGGGTTGTTTGGTCAACTTCTTGTGGTTCCCCGCCACCTGTGAATACCTGAGAATCTTTCTGTCGTCGTCTCGGTTCGCTATGGCAAAAAAAATGGATTTTTCGAGCATTTTTCGGATACGCTAGGTCCCGAATAGAGGGCAGCATGCATGGAAATTCACTAAAACGGCTCATAACGGGTGAAAAAGGCCCGGAACGCGCGCCGCACAGCCCAAAATCCCACAAAAACCTCGTCAAACGTCTCCTACTACCGGCCAATGCGTATCCGGGAAGGGAACTCGGAAATCGGGCCGGGCGCCAAAAGTCGGCTCGGAGCGTGTGCTATAGCCCACGAAAAAGGCCCGAAACGGCGGATATTCATCTAGTTTTCTTTATACACGAATATATGCATGTGAACTCCTTGAAATTCGCTTCCCATGGCGTGGGCCATGCTGTTATCTTTCCAACAAAAAAAACCGCGCCATAATCGGACGTCGGATGGAGAAGCTATGCTCGTTTTAGTGATGTGACAGCATGTCTCTTGTTCGGGTTGTTTGGTCAACTTCTTGTGGTTCCCCGCCACCTGTGAATACCTGAGAATCTTTCTATCGTCGTCTCGGTTCGCTATGGCAAAAAAAATGGATTTTTCGAGCATTTTTCGGATACGCTAGGTCCCGAATAGAGGGCAGCATGCATGGAAATTCACTAAAACGGCTCATAACGGGTGAAAAAGGCCCGGAACGCGCGCCGCACAGCCCAAAATCCCACAAAAACCTCGTCAAACGTCTCCTACTACCGGCCAATGCGTATCCGGGAAGGGAACTCGGAAATCGGGCCGGGCGCCAAAAGTCGGCTCGGAGCGTGTGCTATAGCCCACGAAAAAGGCCCGAAACGGCGGATATTCATCTAGTTTTCTTTATACACGAATATATGCATGTGAACTCCTTGAAATTCGCTTCCCATGGCGTGGGCCATGCTGTTATCTTTCCAACAAAAAAAACCGCGCCATAATCGGACGTCGGATGGAGAAGCTATGCTCGTTTTAGTGATGTGACAGCATGTCTCTTGTTCGGGTTGTTTGGTCAACTTCTTGTGGTTCCCCGCCACCTGTGAATACCTGAGAATCTTTCTATCGTCGTCTCGGTTCGCTATGGCAAAAAAAATGGATTTTTCGAGCATTTTTCGGATACGCTAGGTCCCGAATAGAGGGCAGCATGCATGGAAATTCACTAAAACGGCTCATAACGGGTGAAAAAGGCCCGGAACGCGCGCCGCACAGCCCAAAATCCCACAAAAACCTCGTCAAACGTCTCCTACTACCGGCCAATGCGTATCCGGGAAGGGAACTCGGAAATCGGGCCGGGCGCCAAAAGTCGGCTCGGAGCGTGTGCTATAGCCCACGAAAAAGGCCCGAAACGGCGGATATTCATCTAGTTTTCTTTATACACGAATATATGCATGTGAACTCCTTGAAATTCGCTTCCCATGGCGTGGGCCATGCTGTTATCTTTCCAACAAAAAAAACCGCGCCATAATCGGACGTCGGATGGAGAAGCTATGCTCGTTTTAGTGATGTGACAGCATGTCTCTTGTTCGGGTTGTTTGGTCAACTTCTTGTGGTTCCCCGCCACCTGTGAATACCTGAGAATCTTTCTATCGTCGTCTCGGTTCGCTATGGCAAAAAAAATGGATTTTTCGAGCATTTTTCGGATACGCTAGGTCCCGAATAGAGGGCAGCATGCATGGAAATTCACTAAAACGGCTCATAACGGGTGAAAAAGGCCCGGAACGCGCGCCGCACAGCCCAAAATCCCACAAAAACCTCGTCAAACGTCTCCTACTACCGGCCAATGCGTATCCGGGAAGGGAACTCGGAAATCGGGCCGGGCGCCAAAAGTCGGCTCGGAGCGTGTGCTATAGCCCACGAAAAAGGCCCGAAACGGCGGATATTCATCTAGTTTTCTTTATACACGAATATATGCATGTGAACTCCTTGAAATTCGCTTCCCATGGCGTGGGCCATGCTGTTATCTTTCCAACAAAAAAAACCGCGCCATAATCGGACGTCGGATGGAGAAGCTATGCTCGTTTTAGTGATGTGACAGCATGTCTCTTGTTCGGGTTGTTTGGTCAACTTCTTGTGGTTCCCCGCCACCTGTGAATACCTGAGAATCTTTCTATCGTCGTCTCGGTTCGCTATGGCAAAAAAATGGATTTTTCGAGCATTTTTCGGATACGCTAGGTCCCGAATAGAGGGCAGCATGCATGGAAATTCACTAAAACGGCTCATAACGGGTGAAAAAGGCCCGGAACGCGCGCCGCACAGCCCAAAATCCCACAAAAACCTCGTCAAACGTCTCCTACTACCGGCCAATGCGTATCCGGGAAGGGAACTCGGAAATCGGGCCGGGCGCCAAAAGTCGGCTCGGAGCGTGTGCTATAGCCCACGAAAAAGGCCCGAAACGGCGGATATTCATCTAGTTTTCTTTATACACGAATATATGCATGTGAACTCCTTGAAATTCGCTTCCCATGGCGTGGGCCATGCTGTTATCTTTCCAACAAAAAAAACCGCGCCATAATCGGACGTCGGATGGAGAAGCTATGCTCGTTTTAGTGATGTGACAGCATGTCTCTTGTTCGGGTTGTTTGGTCAACTTCTTGTGGTTCCCCGCCACCTGTGAATACCTGAGAATCTTTCTGTCGTCGTCTCGGTTCGCTATGGCAAAAAAAATGGATTTTTCGAGCATTTTTCGGATACGCTAGGTCCCGAATAGAGGGCAGCATGCATGGAAATTCACTAAAACGGCTCATAACGGGTGAAAAAGGCCCGGAACGCGCGCCGCACAGCCCAAAATCCCACAAAAACCTCGTCAAACGTCTCCTACTACCGGCCAATGCGTATCCGGGAAGGGAACTCGGAAATCGGGCCGGGCGCCAAAAGTCGGCTCGGAGCGTGTGCTATAGCCCACGAAAAAGGCCCGAAACGGCGGATATTCATCTAGTTTTCTTTATACACGAATATATGCATGTGAACTCCTTGAAATTCGCTTCCCATGGCGTGGGCCATGCTGTTATCTTTCCAACAAAAAAAACCGCGCCATAATCGGACGTCGGATGGAGAAGCTATGCTCGTTTTAGTGATGTGACAGCATGTCTCTTGTTCGGGTTGTTTGGTCAACTTCTTGTGGTTCCCCGCCACCTGTGAATACCTGAGAATCTTTCTATCGTCGTCTCGGTTCGCTATGGCAAAAAAAATGGATTTTTCGAGCATTTTTCGGATACGCTAGGTCCCGAATAGAGGGCAGCATGCATGGAAATTCACTAAAACGGCTCATAACGGGTGAAAAAGGCCCGGAACGCGCGCCGCACAGCCCAAAATCCCACAAAAACCTCGTCAAACGTCTCCTACTACCGGCCAATGCGTATCCGGGAAGGGAACTCGGAAATCGGGCCGGGCGCCAAAAGTCGGCTCGGAGCGTGTGCTATAGCCCACGAAAAAGGCCCGAAACGGCGGATATTCATCTAGTTTTCTTTATACACGAATATATGCATGTGAACTCCTTGAAATTCGCTTCCCATGGCGTGGGCCATGCTGTTATCTTTCCAACAAAAAAAACCGCGCCATAATCGGACGTCGGATGGAGAAGCTATGCTCGTTTTAGTGATGTGACAGCATGTCTCTTGTTCGGGTTGTTTGGTCAACTTCTTGTGGTTCCCCGCCACCTGTGAATACCTGAGAATCTTTCTATCGTCGTCTCGGTTCGCTATGGCAAAAAAATGGATTTTTCGAGCATTTTTCGGATACGCTAGGTCCCGAATAGAGGGCAGCATGCATGGAAATTCACTAAAACGGCTCATAACGGGTGAAAAAGGCCCGGAACGCGCGCCGCACAGCCCAAAATCCCACAAAAACCTCGTCAAACGTCTCCTACTACCGGCCAATGCGTATCCGGGAAGGGAACTCGGAAATCGGGCCGGGCGCCAAAAGTCGGCTCGGAGCGTGTGCTATAGCCCACGAAAAAGGCCCGAAACGGCGGATATTCATCTAGTTTTCTTTATACACGAATATATGCATGTGAACTCCTTGAAATTCGCTTCCCATGGCGTGGGCCATGCTGTTATCTTTCCAACAAAAAAAACCGCGCCATAATCGGACGTCGGATGGAGAAGCTATGCTCGTTTTAGTGATGTGACAGCATGTCTCTTGTTCGGGTTGTTTGGTCAACTTCTTGTGGTTCCCCGCCACCTGTGAATACCTGAGAATCTTTCTATCGTCGTCTCGGTTCGCTATGGCAAAAAAAATGGATTTTTCGAGCATTTTTCGGATACGCTAGGTCCCGAATAGAGGGCAGCATGCATGGAAATTCACTAAAACGGCTCATAACGGGTGAAAAAGGCCCGGAACGCGCGCCGCACAGCCCAAAATCCCACAAAAACCTCGTCAAACGTCTCCTACTACCGGCCAATGCGTATCCGGGAAGGGAACTCGGAAATCGGGCCGGGCGCCAAAAGTCGGCTCGGAGCGTGTGCTATAGCCCACGAAAAAGGCCCGAAACGGCGGATATTCATCTAGTTTTCTTTATACACGAATATATGCATGTGAACTCCTTGAAATTCGCTTCCCATGGCGTGGGCCATGCTGTTATCTTTCCAACAAAAAAAACCGCGCCATAATCGGACGTCGGATGGAGAAGCTATGCTCGTTTTAGTGATGTGACAGCATGTCTCTTGTTCGGGTTGTTTGGTCAACTTCTTGTGGTTCCCCGCCACCTGTGAATACCTGAGAATCTTTCTGTCGTCGTCTCGGTTCGCTATGGCAAAAAAAATGGATTTTTCGAGCATTTTTCGGATACGCTAGGTCCCGAATAGAGGGCAGCATGCATGGAAATTCACTAAAACGGCTCATAACGGGTGAAAAAGGCCCGGAACGCGCGCCGCACAGCCCAAAATCCCACAAAAACCTCGTCAAACGTCTCCTACTACCGGCCAATGCGTATCCGGGAAGGGAACTCGGAAATCGGGCCGGGCGCCAAAAGTCGGCTCGGAGCGTGTGCTATAGCCCACGAAAAAGGCCCGAAACGGCGGATATTCATCTAGTTTTCTTTATACACGAATATATGCATGTGAACTCCTTGAAATTCGCTTCCCATGGCGTGGGCCATGCTGTTATCTTTCCAACAAAAAAAACCGCGCCATAATCGGACGTCGGATGGAGAAGCTATGCTCGTTTTAGTGATGTGACAGCATGTCTCTTGTTCGGGTTGTTTGGTCAACTTCTTGTGGTTCCCCGCCACCTGTGAATACCTGAGAATCTTTCTATCGTCGTCTCGGTTCGCTATGGCAAAAAAAATGGATTTTTCGAGCATTTTTCGGATACGCTAGGTCCCGAATAGAGGGCAGCATGCATGGAAATTCACTAAAACGGCTCATAACGGGTGAAAAAGGCCCGGAACGCGCGCCGCACAGCCCAAAATCCCACAAAAACCTCGTCAAACGTCTCCTACTACCGGCCAATGCGTATCCGGGAAGGGAACTCGGAAATCGGGCCGGGCGCCAAAAGTCGGCTCGGAGCGTGTGCTATAGCCCACGAAAAAGGCCCGAAACGGCGGATATTCATCTAGTTTTCTTTATACACGAATATATGCATGTGAACTCCTTGAAATTCGCTTCCCATGGCGTGGGCCATGCTGTTATCTTTCCAACAAAAAAAACCGCGCCATAATCGGACGTCGGATGGAGAAGCTATGCTCGTTTTAGTGATGTGACAGCATGTCTCTTGTTCGGGTTGTTTGGTCAACTTCTTGTGGTTCCCCGCCACCTGTGAATACCTGAGAATCTTTCTGTCGTCGTCTCGGTTCGCTATGGCAAAAAAAATGGATTTTTCGAGCATTTTTCGGATACGCTAGGTCCCGAATAGAGGGCAGCATGCATGGAAATTCACTAAAACGGCTCATAACGGGTGAAAAAGGCCCGGAACGCGCGCCGCACAGCCCAAAATCCCACAAAAACCTCGTCAAACGTCTCCTACTACCGGCCAATGCGTATCCGGGAAGGGAACTCGGAAATCGGGCCGGGCGCCAAAAGTCGGCTCGGAGCGTGTGCTATAGCCCACGAAAAAGGCCCGAAACGGCGGATATTCATCTAGTTTTCTTTATACACGAATATATGCATGTGAACTCCTTGAAATTCGCTTCCCATGGCGTGGGCCATGCTGTTATCTTTCCAACAAAAAAAACCGCGCCATAATCGGACGTCGGATGGAGAAGCTATGCTCGTTTTAGTGATGTGACAGCATGTCTCTTGTTCGGGTTGTTTGGTCAACTTCTTGTGGTTCCCCGCCACCTGTGAATACCTGAGAATCTTTCTGTCGTCGTCTCGGTTCGCTATGGCAAAAAAAATGGATTTTTCGAGCATTTTTCGGATACGCTAGGTCCCGAATAGAGGGCAGCATGCATGGAAATTCACTAAAACGGCTCATAACGGGTGAAAAAGGCCCGGAACGCGCGCCGCACAGCCCAAAATCCCACAAAAACCTCGTCAAACGTCTCCTACTACCGGCCAATGCGTATCCGGGAAGGGAACTCGGAAATCGGGCCGGGCGCCAAAAGTCGGCTCGGAGCGTGTGCTATAGCCCACGAAAAAGGCCCGAAACGGCGGATATTCATCTAGTTTTCTTTATACACGAATATATGCATGTGAACTCCTTGAAATTCGCTTCCCATGGCGTGGGCCATGCTGTTATCTTTCCAACAAAAAAAACCGCGCCATAATCGGACGTCGGATGGAGAAGCTATGCTCGTTTTAGTGATGTGACAGCATGTCTCTTGTTCGGGTTGTTTGGTCAACTTCTTGTGGTTCCCCGCCACCTGTGAATACCTGAGAATCTTTCTGTCGTCGTCTCGGTTCGCTATGGCAAAAAAAATGGATTTTTCGAGCATTTTTCGGATACGCTAGGTCCCGAATAGAGGGCAGCATGCATGGAAATTCACTAAAACGGCTCATAACGGGTGAAAAAGGCCCGGAACGCGCGCCGCACAGCCCAAAATCCCACAAAAACCTCGTCAAACGTCTCCTACTACCGGCCAATGCGTATCCGGGAAGGGAACTCGGAAATCGGGCCGGGCGCCAAAAGTCGGCTCGGAGCGTGTGCTATAGCCCACGAAAAAGGCCCGAAACGGCGGATATTCATCTAGTTTTCTTTATACACGAATATATGCATGTGAACTCCTTGAAATTCGCTTCCCATGGCGTGGGCCATGCTGTTATCTTTCCAACAAAAAAAACCGCGCCATAATCGGACGTCGGATGGAGAAGCTATGCTCGTTTTAGTGATGTGACAGCATGTCTCTTGTTCGGGTTGTTTGGTCAACTTCTTGTGGTTCCCCGCCACCTGTGAATACCTGAGAATCTTTCTGTCGTCGTCTCGGTTCGCTATGGCAAAAAAAATGGATTTTTCGAGCATTTTTCGGATACGCTAGGTCCCGAATAGAGGGCAGCATGCATGGAAATTCACTAAAACGGCTCATAACGGGTGAAAAAGGCCCGGAACGCGCGCCGCACAGCCCAAAATCCCACAAAAACCTCGTCAAACGTCTCCTACTACCGGCCAATGCGTATCCGGGAAGGGAACTCGGAAATCGGGCCGGGCGCCAAAAGTCGGCTCGGAGCGTGTGCTATAGCCCACGAAAAAGGCCCGAAACGGCGGATATTCATCTAGTTTTCTTTATACACGAATATATGCATGTGAACTCCTTGAAATTCGCTTCCCATGGCGTGGGCCATGCTGTTATCTTTCCAACAAAAAAAACCGCGCCATAATCGGACGTCGGATGGAGAAGCTATGCTCGTTTTAGTGATGTGACAGCATGTCTCTTGTTCGGGTTGTTTGGTCAACTTCTTGTGGTTCCCCGCCACCTGTGAATACCTGAGAATCTTTCTGTCGTCGTCTCGGTTCGCTATGGCAAAAAAAATGGATTTTTCGAGCATTTTTCGGATACGCTAGGTCCCGAATAGAGGGCAGCATGCATGGAAATTCACTAAAACGGCTCATAACGGGTGAAAAAGGCCCGGAACGCGCGCCGCACAGCCCAAAATCCCACAAAAACCTCGTCAAACGTCTCCTACTACCGGCCAATGCGTATCCGGGAAGGGAACTCGGAAATCGGGCCGGGCGCCAAAAGTCGGCTCGGAGCGTGTGCTATAGCCCACGAAAAAGGCCCGAAACGGCGGATATTCATCTAGTTTTCTTTATACACGAATATATGCATGTGAACTCCTTGAAATTCGCTTCCCATGGCGTGGGCCATGCTGTTATCTTTCCAACAAAAAAAACCGCGCCATAATCGGACGTCGGATGGAGAAGCTATGCTCGTTTTAGTGATGTGACAGCATGTCTCTTGTTCGGGTTGTTTGGTCAACTTCTTGTGGTTCCCCGCCACCTGTGAATACCTGAGAATCTTTCTGTCGTCGTCTCGGTTCGCTATGGCAAAAAAAATGGACTTTTCGAGCATTTTTCGGATACGCTAGGTCCCGAATAGAGGGCAGCATGCATGGAAATTCACTAAAACGGCTCATAACGGGTGAAAAAGGCCCGGAACGCGCGCCGCACAGCCCAAAATCCCACAAAAACCTCGTCAAACGTCTCCTACTACCGGCCAATGCGTATCCGGGAAGGGAACTCGGAAATCGGGCCGGGCGCCAAAAGTCGGCTCGGAGCGTGTGCTATAGCCCACGAAAAAGGCCCGAAACGGCGGATATTCATCTAGTTTTCTTTATACACGAATATATGCATGTGAACTCCTTGAAATTCGCTTCCCATGGCGTGGGCCATGCTGTTATCTTTCCAACAAAAAAAACCGCGCCATAATCGGACGTCGGATGGAGAAGCTATGCTCGTTTTAGTGATGTGACAGCATGTCTCTTGTTCGGGTTGTTTGGTCAACTTCTTGTGGTTCCCCGCCACCTGTGAATACCTGAGAATCTTTCTGTCGTCGTCTCGGTTCGCTATGGCAAAAAAAATGGATTTTTCGAGCATTTTTCGGATACGCTAGGTCCCGAATAGAGGGCAGCATGCATGGAAATTCACTAAAACGGCTCATAACGGGTGAAAAAGGCCCGGAACGCGCGCCGCACAGCCCAAAATCCCACAAAAACCTCGTCAAACGTCTCCTACTACCGGCCAATGCGTATCCGGGAAGGGAACTCGGAAATCGGGCCGGGCGCCAAAAGTCGGCTCGGAGCGTGTGCTATAGCCCACGAAAAAGGCCCGAAACGGCGGATATTCATCTAGTTTTCTTTATACACGAATATATGCATGTGAACTCCTTGAAATTCGCTTCCCATGGCGTGGGCCATGCTGTTATCTTTCCAACAAAAAAAACCGCGCCATAATCGGACGTCGGATGGAGAAGCTATGCTCGTTTTAGTGATGTGACAGCATGTCTCTTGTTCGGGTTGTTTGGTCAACTTCTTGTGGTTCCCCGCCACCTGTGAATACCTGAGAATCTTTCTGTCGTCGTCTCGGTTCGCTATGGCAAAAAAAATGGACTTTTCGAGCATTTTTCGGATACGCTAGGTCCCGAATAGAGGGCAGCATGCATGGAAATTCACTAAAACGGCTCATAACGGGTGAAAAAGGCCCGGAACGCGCGCCGCACAGCCCAAAATCCCACAAAAACCTCGTCAAACGTCTCCTACTACCGGCCAATGCGTATCCGGGAAGGGAACTCGGAAATCGGGCCGGGCGCCAAAAGTCGGCTCGGAGCGTGTGCTATAGCCCACGAAAAAGGCCCGAAACGGCGGATATTCATCTAGTTTTCTTTATACACGAATATATGCATGTGAACTCCTTGAAATTCGCTTCCCATGGCGTGGGCCATGCTGTTATCTTTCCAACAAAAAAAACCGCGCCATAATCGGACGTCGGATGGAGAAGCTATGCTCGTTTTAGTGATGTGACAGCATGTCTCTTGTTCGGGTTGTTTGGTCAACTTCTTGTGGTTCCCCGCCACCTGTGAATACCTGAGAATCTTTCTGTCGTCGTCTCGGTTCGCTATGGCAAAAAAAATGGACTTTTCGAGCATTTTTCGGATACGCTAGGTCCCGAATAGAGGGCAGCATGCATGGAAATTCACTAAAACGGCTCATAACGGGTGAAAAAGGCCCGGAACGCGCGCCGCACAGCCCAAAACCCCACAAAAACCTCGTCAAACGTCTCCTACTACCGGCCAATGCGTATCCGGGAAGGGAACTCGGAAATCGGGCCGGGCGCCAAAAGTCGGCTCGGAGCGTGTGCTATAGCCCACGAAAAAGGCCCGAAACGGCGGATATTCATCTAGTTTTCTTTATACACGAATATATGCATGTGAACTCCTTGAAATTCGCTTCCCATGGCGTGGGCCATGCTGTTATCTTTCCAACAAAAAAAACCGCGCCATAATCGGACGTCGGATGGAGAAGCTATGCTCGTTTTAGTGATGTGACAGCATGTCTCTTGTTCGGGTTGTTTGGTCAACTTCTTGTGGTTCCCCGCCACCTGTGAATACCTGAGAATCTTTCTGTCGTCGTCTCGGTTCGCTATGGCAAAAAAAATGGACTTTTCGAGCATTTTTCGGATACGCTAGGTCCCGAATAGAGGGCAGCATGCATGGAAATTCACTAAAACGGCTCATAACGGGTGAAAAAGGCCCGGAACGCGCGCCGCACAGCCCAAAACCCCACAAAAACCTCGTCAAACGTCTCCTACTACCGGCCAATGCGTATCCGGGAAGGGAACTCGGAAATCGGGCCGGGCGCCAAAAGTCGGCTCGGAGCGTGTGCTATAGCCCACGAAAAAGGCCCGAAACGGCGGATATTCATCTAGTTTTCTTTATACACGAATATATGCATGTGAACTCCTTGAAATTCGCTTCCCATGGCGTGGGCCATGCTGTTATCTTTCCAACAAAAAAAACCGCGCCATAATCGGACGTCGGATGGAGAAGCTATGCTCGTTTTAGTGATGTGACAGCATGTCTCTTGTTCGGGTTGTTTGGTCAACTTCTTGTGGTTCCCCGCCACCTGTGAATACCTGAGAATCTTTCTGTCGTCGTCTCGGTTCGCTATGGCAAAAAAAATGGACTTTTCGAGCATTTTTCGGATACGCTAGGTCCCGAATAGAGGGCAGCATGCATGGAAATTCACTAAAACGGCTCATAACGGGTGAAAAAGGCCCGGAACGCGCGCCGCACAGCCCAAAACCCCACAAAAACCTCGTCAAACGTCTCCTACTACCGGCCAATGCGTATCCGGGAAGGGAACTCGGAAATCGGGCCGGGCGCCAAAAGTCGGCTCGGAGCGTGTGCTATAGCCCACGAAAAAGGCCCGAAACGGCGGATATTCATCTAGTTTTCTTTATACACGAATATATGCATGTGAACTCCTTGAAATTCGCTTCCCATGGCGTGGGCCATGCTGTTATCTTTCCAACAAAAAAAACCGCGCCATAATCGGACGTCGGATGGAGAAGCTATGCTCGTTTTAGTGATGTGACAGCATGTCTCTTGTTCGGGTTGTTTGGTCAACTTCTTGTGGTTCCCCGCCACCTGTGAATACCTGAGAATCTTTCTGTCGTCGTCTCGGTTCGCTATGGCAAAAAAAATGGACTTTTCGAGCATTTTTCGGATACGCTAGGTCCCGAATAGAGGGCAGCATGCATGGAAATTCACTAAAACGGCTCATAACGGGTGAAAAAGGCCCGGAACGCGCGCCGCACAGCCCAAAACCCCACAAAAACCTCGTCAAACGTCTCCTACTACCGGCCAATGCGTATCCGGGAAGGGAACTCGGAAATCGGGCCGGGCGCCAAAAGTCGGCTCGGAGCGTGTGCTATAGCCCACGAAAAAGGCCCGAAACGGCGGATATTCATCTAGTTTTCTTTATACACGAATATATGCATGTGAACTCCTTGAAATTCGCTTCCCATGGCGTGGGCCATGCTGTTATCTTTCCAACAAAAAAAACCGCGCCATAATCGGACGTCGGATGGAGAAGCTATGCTCGTTTTAGTGATGTGACAGCATGTCTCTTGTTCGGGTTGTTTGGTCAACTTCTTGTGGTTCCCCGCCACCTGTGAATACCTGAGAATCTTTCTGTCGTCGTCTCGGTTCGCTATGGCAAAAAAAATGGACTTTTCGAGCATTTTTCGGATACGCTAGGTCCCGAATAGAGGGCAGCATGCATGGAAATTCACTAAAACGGCTCATAACGGGTGAAAAAGGCCCGGAACGCGCGCCGCACAGCCCAAAACCCCACAAAAACCTCGTCAAACGTCTCCTACTACCGGCCAATGCGTATCCGGGAAGGGAACTCGGAAATCGGGCCGGGCGCCAAAAGTCGGCTCGGAGCGTGTGCTATAGCCCACGAAAAAGGCCCGAAACGGCGGATATTCATCTAGTTTTCTTTATACACGAATATATGCATGTGAACTCCTTGAAATTCGCTTCCCATGGCGTGGGCCATGCTGTTATCTTTCCAACAAAAAAAACCGCGCCATAATCGGACGTCGGATGGAGAAGCTATGCTCGTTTTAGTGATGTGACAGCATGTCTCTTGTTCGGGTTGTTTGGTCAACTTCTTGTGGTTCCCCGCCACCTGTGAATACCTGAGAATCTTTCTGTCGTCGTCTCGGTTCGCTATGGCAAAAAAAATGGACTTTTCGAGCATTTTTCGGATACGCTAGGTCCCGAATAGAGGGCAGCATGCATGGAAATTCACTAAAACGGCTCATAACGGGTGAAAAAGGCCCGGAACGCGCGCCGCACAGCCCAAAACCCCACAAAAACCTCGTCAAACGTCTCCTACTACCGGCCAATGCGTATCCGGGAAGGGAACTCGGAAATCGGGCCGGGCGCCAAAAGTCGGCTCGGAGCGTGTGCTATAGCCCACGAAAAAGGCCCGAAACGGCGGATATTCATCTAGTTTTCTTTATACACGAATATATGCATGTGAACTCCTTGAAATTCGCTTCCCATGGCGTGGGCCATGCTGTTATCTTTCCAACAAAAAAAACCGCGCCATAATCGGACGTCGGATGGAGAAGCTATGCTCGTTTTAGTGATGTGACAGCATGTCTCTTGTTCGGGTTGTTTGGTCAACTTCTTGTGGTTCCCCGCCACCTGTGAATACCTGAGAATCTTTCTGTCGTCGTCTCGGTTCGCTATGGCAAAAAAAATGGACTTTTCGAGCATTTTTCGGATACGCTAGGTCCCGAATAGAGGGCAGCATGCATGGAAATTCACTAAAACGGCTCATAACGGGTGAAAAAGGCCCGGAACGCGCGCCGCACAGCCCAAAACCCCACAAAAACCTCGTCAAACGTCTCCTACTACCGGCCAATGCGTATCCGGGAAGGGAACTCGGAAATCGGGCCGGGCGCCAAAAGTCGGCTCGGAGCGTGTGCTATAGCCCACGAAAAAGGCCCGAAACGGCGGATATTCATCTAGTTTTCTTTATACACGAATATATGCATGTGAACTCCTTGAAATTCGCTTCCCATGGCGTGGGCCATGCTGTTATCTTTCCAACAAAAAAAACCGCGCCATAATCGGACGTCGGATGGAGAAGCTATGCTCGTTTTAGTGATGTGACAGCATGTCTCTTGTTCGGGTTGTTTGGTCAACTTCTTGTGGTTCCCCGCCACCTGTGAATACCTGAGAATCTTTCTGTCGTCGTCTCGGTTCGCTATGGCAAAAAAAATGGACTTTTCGAGCATTTTTCGGATACGCTAGGTCCCGAATAGAGGGCAGCATGCATGGAAATTCACTAAAACGGCTCATAACGGGTGAAAAAGGCCCGGAACGCGCGCCGCACAGCCCAAAACCCCACAAAAACCTCGTCAAACGTCTCCTACTACCGGCCAATGCGTATCCGGGAAGGGAACTCGGAAATCGGGCCGGGCGCCAAAAGTCGGCTCGGAGCGTGTGCTATAGCCCACGAAAAAGGCCCGAAACGGCGGATATTCATCTAGTTTTCTTTATACACGAATATATGCATGTGAACTCCTTGAAATTCGCTTCCCATGGCGTGGGCCATGCTGTTATCTTTCCAACAAAAAAAACCGCGCCATAATCGGACGTCGGATGGAGAAGCTATGCTCGTTTTAGTGATGTGACAGCATGTCTCTTGTTCGGGTTGTTTGGTCAACTTCTTGTGGTTCCCCGCCACCTGTGAATACCTGAGAATCTTTCTGTCGTCGTCTCGGTTCGCTATGGCAAAAAAAATGGACTTTTCGAGCATTTTTCGGATACGCTAGGTCCCGAATAGAGGGCAGCATGCATGGAAATTCACTAAAACGGCTCATAACGGGTGAAAAAGGCCCGGAACGCGCGCCGCACAGCCCAAAACCCCACAAAAACCTCGTCAAACGTCTCCTACTACCGGCCAATGCGTATCCGGGAAGGGAACTCGGAAATCGGGCCGGGCGCCAAAAGTCGGCTCGGAGCGTGTGCTATAGCCCACGAAAAAGGCCCGAAACGGCGGATATTCATCTAGTTTTCTTTATACACGAATATATGCATGTGAACTCCTTGAAATTCGCTTCCCATGGCGTGGGCCATGCTGTTATCTTTCCAACAAAAAAAACCGCGCCATAATCGGACGTCGGATGGAGAAGCTATGCTCGTTTTAGTGATGTGACAGCATGTCTCTTGTTCGGGTTGTTTGGTCAACTTCTTGTGGTTCCCCGCCACCTGTGAATACCTGAGAATCTTTCTGTCGTCGTCTCGGTTCGCTATGGCAAAAAAAATGGACTTTTCGAGCATTTTTCGGATACGCTAGGTCCCGAATAGAGGGCAGCATGCATGGAAATTCACTAAAACGGCTCATAACGGGTGAAAAAGGCCCGGAACGCGCGCCGCACAGCCCAAAACCCCACAAAAACCTCGTCAAACGTCTCCTACTACCGGCCAATGCGTATCCGGGAAGGGAACTCGGAAATCGGGCCGGGCGCCAAAAGTCGGCTCGGAGCGTGTGCTATAGCCCACGAAAAAGGCCCGAAACGGCGGATATTCATCTAGTTTTCTTTATACACGAATATATGCATGTGAACTCCTTGAAATTCGCTTCCCATGGCGTGGGCCATGCTGTTATCTTTCCAACAAAAAAAACCGCGCCATAATCGGACGTCGGATGGAGAAGCTATGCTCGTTTTAGTGATGTGACAGCATGTCTCTTGTTCGGGTTGTTTGGTCAACTTCTTGTGGTTCCCCGCCACCTGTGAATACCTGAGAATCTTTCTGTCGTCGTCTCGGTTCGCTATGGCAAAAAAAATGGACTTTTCGAGCATTTTTCGGATACGCTAGGTCCCGAATAGAGGGCAGCATGCATGGAAATTCACTAAAACGGCTCATAACGGGTGAAAAAGGCCCGGAACGCGCGCCGCACAGCCCAAAACCCCACAAAAACCTCGTCAAACGTCTCCTACTACCGGCCAATGCGTATCCGGGAAGGGAACTCGGAAATCGGGCCGGGCGCCAAAAGTCGGCTCGGAGCGTGTGCTATAGCCCACGAAAAAGGCCCGAAACGGCGGATATTCATCTAGTTTTCTTTATACACGAATATATGCATGTGAACTCCTTGAAATTCGCTTCCCATGGCGTGGGCCATGCTGTTATCTTTCCAACAAAAAAAACCGCGCCATAATCGGACGTCGGATGGAGAAGCTATGCTCGTTTTAGTGATGTGACAGCATGTCTCTTGTTCGGGTTGTTTGGTCAACTTCTTGTGGTTCCCCGCCACCTGTGAATACCTGAGAATCTTTCTGTCGTCGTCTCGGTTCGCTATGGCAAAAAAAATGGACTTTTCGAGCATTTTTCGGATACGCTAGGTCCCGAATAGAGGGCAGCATGCATGGAAATTCACTAAAACGGCTCATAACGGGTGAAAAAGGCCCGGAACGCGCGCCGCACAGCCCAAAACCCCACAAAAACCTCGTCAAACGTCTCCTACTACCGGCCAATGCGTATCCGGGAAGGGAACTCGGAAATCGGGCCGGGCGCCAAAAGTCGGCTCGGAGCGTGTGCTATAGCCCACGAAAAAGGCCCGAAACGGCGGATATTCATCTAGTTTTCTTTATACACGAATATATGCATGTGAACTCCTTGAAATTCGCTTCCCATGGCGTGGGCCATGCTGTTATCTTTCCAACAAAAAAAACCGCGCCATAATCGGACGTCGGATGGAGAAGCTATGCTCGTTTTAGTGATGTGACAGCATGTCTCTTGTTCGGGTTGTTTGGTCAACTTCTTGTGGTTCCCCGCCACCTGTGAATACCTGAGAATCTTTCTGTCGTCGTCTCGGTTCGCTATGGCAAAAAAAATGGACTTTTCGAGCATTTTTCGGATACGCTAGGTCCCGAATAGAGGGCAGCATGCATGGAAATTCACTAAAACGGCTCATAACGGGTGAAAAAGGCCCGGAACGCGCGCCGCACAGCCCAAAACCCCACAAAAACCTCGTCAAACGTCTCCTACTACCGGCCAATGCGTATCCGGGAAGGGAACTCGGAAATCGGGCCGGGCGCCAAAAGTCGGCTCGGAGCGTGTGCTATAGCCCACGAAAAAGGCCCGAAACGGCGGATATTCATCTAGTTTTCTTTATACACGAATATATGCATGTGAACTCCTTGAAATTCGCTTCCCATGGCGTGGGCCATGCTGTTATCTTTCCAACAAAAAAAACCGCGCCATAATCGGACGTCGGATGGAGAAGCTATGCTCGTTTTAGTGATGTGACAGCATGTCTCTTGTTCGGGTTGTTTGGTCAACTTCTTGTGGTTCCCCGCCACCTGTGAATACCTGAGAATCTTTCTGTCGTCGTCTCGGTTCGCTATGGCAAAAAAAATGGACTTTTCGAGCATTTTTCGGATACGCTAGGTCCCGAATAGAGGGCAGCATGCATGGAAATTCACTAAAACGGCTCATAACGGGTGAAAAAGGCCCGGAACGCGCGCCGCACAGCCCAAAACCCCACAAAAACCTCGTCAAACGTCTCCTACTACCGGCCAATGCGTATCCGGGAAGGGAACTCGGAAATCGGGCCGGGCGCCAAAAGTCGGCTCGGAGCGTGTGCTATAGCCCACGAAAAAGGCCCGAAACGGCGGATATTCATCTAGTTTTCTTTATACACGAATATATGCATGTGAACTCCTTGAAATTCGCTTCCCATGGCGTGGGCCATGCTGTTATCTTTCCAACAAAAAAAACCGCGCCATAATCGGACGTCGGATGGAGAAGCTATGCTCGTTTTAGTGATGTGACAGCATGTCTCTTGTTCGGGTTGTTTGGTCAACTTCTTGTGGTTCCCCGCCACCTGTGAATACCTGAGAATCTTTCTGTCGTCGTCTCGGTTCGCTATGGCAAAAAAAATGGACTTTTCGAGCATTTTTCGGATACGCTAGGTCCCGAATAGAGGGCAGCATGCATGGAAATTCACTAAAACGGCTCATAACGGGTGAAAAAGGCCCGGAACGCGCGCCGCACAGCCCAAAACCCCACAAAAACCTCGTCAAACGTCTCCTACTACCGGCCAATGCGTATCCGGGAAGGGAACTCGGAAATCGGGCCGGGCGCCAAAAGTCGGCTCGGAGCGTGTGCTATAGCCCACGAAAAAGGCCCGAAACGGCGGATATTCATCTAGTTTTCTTTATACACGAATATATGCATGTGAACTCCTTGAAATTCGCTTCCCATGGCGTGGGCCATGCTGTTATCTTTCCAACAAAAAAAACCGCGCCATAATCGGACGTCGGATGGAGAAGCTATGCTCGTTTTAGTGATGTGACAGCATGTCTCTTGTTCGGGTTGTTTGGTCAACTTCTTGTGGTTCCCCGCCACCTGTGAATACCTGAGAATCTTTCTGTCGTCGTCTCGGTTCGCTATGGCAAAAAAAATGGACTTTTCGAGCATTTTTCGGATACGCTAGGTCCCGAATAGAGGGCAGCATGCATGGAAATTCACTAAAACGGCTCATAACGGGTGAAAAAGGCCCGGAACGCGCGCCGCACAGCCCAAAACCCCACAAAAACCTCGTCAAACGTCTCCTACTACCGGCCAATGCGTATCCGGGAAGGGAACTCGGAAATCGGGCCGGGCGCCAAAAGTCGGCTCGGAGCGTGTGCTATAGCCCACGAAAAAGGCCCGAAACGGCGGATATTCATCTAGTTTTCTTTATACACGAATATATGCATGTGAACTCCTTGAAATTCGCTTCCCATGGCGTGGGCCATGCTGTTATCTTTCCAACAAAAAAAACCGCGCCATAATCGGACGTCGGATGGAGAAGCTATGCTCGTTTTAGTGATGTGACAGCATGTCTCTTGTTCGGGTTGTTTGGTCAACTTCTTGTGGTTCCCCGCCACCTGTGAATACCTGAGAATCTTTCTGTCGTCGTCTCGGTTCGCTATGGCAAAAAAAATGGACTTTTCGAGCATTTTTCGGATACGCTAGGTCCCGAATAGAGGGCAGCATGCATGGAAATTCACTAAAACGGCTCATAACGGGTGAAAAAGGCCCGGAACGCGCGCCGCACAGCCCAAAACCCCACAAAAACCTCGTCAAACGTCTCCTACTACCGGCCAATGCGTATCCGGGAAGGGAACTCGGAAATCGGGCCGGGCGCCAAAAGTCGGCTCGGAGCGTGTGCTATAGCCCACGAAAAAGGCCCGAAACGGCGGATATTCATCTAGTTTTCTTTATACACGAATATATGCATGTGAACTCCTTGAAATTCGCTTCCCATGGCGTGGGCCATGCTGTTATCTTTCCAACAAAAAAAACCGCGCCATAATCGGACGTCGGATGGAGAAGCTATGCTCGTTTTAGTGATGTGACAGCATGTCTCTTGTTCGGGTTGTTTGGTCAACTTCTTGTGGTTCCCCGCCACCTGTGAATACCTGAGAATCTTTCTGTCGTCGTCTCGGTTCGCTATGGCAAAAAAAATGGACTTTTCGAGCATTTTTCGGATACGCTAGGTCCCGAATAGAGGGCAGCATGCATGGAAATTCACTAAAACGGCTCATAACGGGTGAAAAAGGCCCGGAACGCGCGCCGCACAGCCCAAAACCCCACAAAAACCTCGTCAAACGTCTCCTACTACCGGCCAATGCGTATCCGGGAAGGGAACTCGGAAATCGGGCCGGGCGCCAAAAGTCGGCTCGGAGCGTGTGCTATAGCCCACGAAAAAGGCCCGAAACGGCGGATATTCATCTAGTTTTCTTTATACACGAATATATGCATGTGAACTCCTTGAAATTCGCTTCCCATGGCGTGGGCCATGCTGTTATCTTTCCAACAAAAAAAACCGCGCCATAATCGGACGTCGGATGGAGAAGCTATGCTCGTTTTAGTGATGTGACAGCATGTCTCTTGTTCGGGTTGTTTGGTCAACTTCTTGTGGTTCCCCGCCACCTGTGAATACCTGAGAATCTTTCTGTCGTCGTCTCGGTTCGCTATGGCAAAAAAAATGGACTTTTCGAGCATTTTTCGGATACGCTAGGTCCCGAATAGAGGGCAGCATGCATGGAAATTCACTAAAACGGCTCATAACGGGTGAAAAAGGCCCGGAACGCGCGCCGCACAGCCCAAAACCCCACAAAAACCTCGTCAAACGTCTCCTACTACCGGCCAATGCGTATCCGGGAAGGGAACTCGGAAATCGGGCCGGGCGCCAAAAGTCGGCTCGGAGCGTGTGCTATAGCCCACGAAAAAGGCCCGAAACGGCGGATATTCATCTAGTTTTCTTTATACACGAATATATGCATGTGAACTCCTTGAAATTCGCTTCCCATGGCGTGGGCCATGCTGTTATCTTTCCAACAAAAAAAACCGCGCCATAATCGGACGTCGGATGGAGAAGCTATGCTCGTTTTAGTGATGTGACAGCATGTCTCTTGTTCGGGTTGTTTGGTCAACTTCTTGTGGTTCCCCGCCACCTGTGAATACCTGAGAATCTTTCTGTCGTCGTCTCGGTTCGCTATGGCAAAAAAAATGGACTTTTCGAGCATTTTTCGGATACGCTAGGTCCCGAATAGAGGGCAGCATGCATGGAAATTCACTAAAACGGCTCATAACGGGTGAAAAAGGCCCGGAACGCGCGCCGCACAGCCCAAAACCCCACAAAAACCTCGTCAAACGTCTCCTACTACCGGCCAATGCGTATCCGGGAAGGGAACTCGGAAATCGGGCCGGGCGCCAAAAGTCGGCTCGGAGCGTGTGCTATAGCCCACGAAAAAGGCCCGAAACGGCGGATATTCATCTAGTTTTCTTTATACACGAATATATGCATGTGAACTCCTTGAAATTCGCTTCCCATGGCGTGGGCCATGCTGTTATCTTTCCAACAAAAAAAACCGCGCCATAATCGGACGTCGGATGGAGAAGCTATGCTCGTTTTAGTGATGTGACAGCATGTCTCTTGTTCGGGTTGTTTGGTCAACTTCTTGTGGTTCCCCGCCACCTGTGAATACCTGAGAATCTTTCTGTCGTCGTCTCGGTTCGCTATGGCAAAAAAAATGGACTTTTCGAGCATTTTTCGGATACGCTAGGTCCCGAATAGAGGGCAGCATGCATGGAAATTCACTAAAACGGCTCATAACGGGTGAAAAAGGCCCGGAACGCGCGCCGCACAGCCCAAAACCCCACAAAAACCTCGTCAAACGTCTCCTACTACCGGCCAATGCGTATCCGGGAAGGGAACTCGGAAATCGGGCCGGGCGCCAAAAGTCGGCTCGGAGCGTGTGCTATAGCCCACGAAAAAGGCCCGAAACGGCGGATATTCATCTAGTTTTCTTTATACACGAATATATGCATGTGAACTCCTTGAAATTCGCTTCCCATGGCGTGGGCCATGCTGTTATCTTTCCAACAAAAAAAACCGCGCCATAATCGGACGTCGGATGGAGAAGCTATGCTCGTTTTAGTGATGTGACAGCATGTCTCTTGTTCGGGTTGTTTGGTCAACTTCTTGTGGTTCCCCGCCACCTGTGAATACCTGAGAATCTTTCTGTCGTCGTCTCGGTTCGCTATGGCAAAAAAAATGGACTTTTCGAGCATTTTTCGGATACGCTAGGTCCCGAATAGAGGGCAGCATGCATGGAAATTCACTAAAACGGCTCATAACGGGTGAAAAAGGCCCGGAACGCGCGCCGCACAGCCCAAAACCCCACAAAAACCTCGTCAAACGTCTCCTACTACCGGCCAATGCGTATCCGGGAAGGGAACTCGGAAATCGGGCCGGGCGCCAAAAGTCGGCTCGGAGCGTGTGCTATAGCCCACGAAAAAGGCCCGAAACGGCGGATATTCATCTAGTTTTCTTTATACACGAATATATGCATGTGAACTCCTTGAAATTCGCTTCCCATGGCGTGGGCCATGCTGTTATCTTTCCAACAAAAAAAACCGCGCCATAATCGGACGTCGGATGGAGAAGCTATGCTCGTTTTAGTGATGTGACAGCATGTCTCTTGTTCGGGTTGTTTGGTCAACTTCTTGTGGTTCCCCGCCACCTGTGAATACCTGAGAATCTTTCTGTCGTCGTCTCGGTTCGCTATGGCAAAAAAAATGGACTTTTCGAGCATTTTTCGGATACGCTAGGTCCCGAATAGAGGGCAGCATGCATGGAAATTCACTAAAACGGCTCATAACGGGTGAAAAAGGCCCGGAACGCGCGCCGCACAGCCCAAAACCCCACAAAAACCTCGTCAAACGTCTCCTACTACCGGCCAATGCGTATCCGGGAAGGGAACTCGGAAATCGGGCCGGGCGCCAAAAGTCGGCTCGGAGCGTGTGCTATAGCCCACGAAAAAGGCCCGAAACGGCGGATATTCATCTAGTTTTCTTTATACACGAATATATGCATGTGAACTCCTTGAAATTCGCTTCCCATGGCGTGGGCCATGCTGTTATCTTTCCAACAAAAAAAACCGCGCCATAATCGGACGTCGGATGGAGAAGCTATGCTCGTTTTAGTGATGTGACAGCATGTCTCTTGTTCGGGTTGTTTGGTCAACTTCTTGTGGTTCCCCGCCACCTGTGAATACCTGAGAATCTTTCTGTCGTCGTCTCGGTTCGCTATGGCAAAAAAAATGGACTTTTCGAGCATTTTTCGGATACGCTAGGTCCCGAATAGAGGGCAGCATGCATGGAAATTCACTAAAACGGCTCATAACGGGTGAAAAAGGCCCGGAACGCGCGCCGCACAGCCCAAAACCCCACAAAAACCTCGTCAAACGTCTCCTACTACCGGCCAATGCGTATCCGGGAAGGGAACTCGGAAATCGGGCCGGGCGCCAAAAGTCGGCTCGGAGCGTGTGCTATAGCCCACGAAAAAGGCCCGAAACGGCGGATATTCATCTAGTTTTCTTTATACACGAATATATGCATGTGAACTCCTTGAAATTCGCTTCCCATGGCGTGGGCCATGCTGTTATCTTTCCAACAAAAAAAACCGCGCCATAATCGGACGTCGGATGGAGAAGCTATGCTCGTTTTAGTGATGTGACAGCATGTCTCTTGTTCGGGTTGTTTGGTCAACTTCTTGTGGTTCCCCGCCACCTGTGAATACCTGAGAATCTTTCTGTCGTCGTCTCGGTTCGCTATGGCAAAAAAAATGGACTTTTCGAGCATTTTTCGGATACGCTAGGTCCCGAATAGAGGGCAGCATGCATGGAAATTCACTAAAACGGCTCATAACGGGTGAAAAAGGCCCGGAACGCGCGCCGCACAGCCCAAAACCCCACAAAAACCTCGTCAAACGTCTCCTACTACCGGCCAATGCGTATCCGGGAAGGGAACTCGGAAATCGGGCCGGGCGCCAAAAGTCGGCTCGGAGCGTGTGCTATAGCCCACGAAAAAGGCCCGAAACGGCGGATATTCATCTAGTTTTCTTTATACACGAATATATGCATGTGAACTCCTTGAAATTCGCTTCCCATGGCGTGGGCCATGCTGTTATCTTTCCAACAAAAAAAACCGCGCCATAATCGGACGTCGGATGGAGAAGCTATGCTCGTTTTAGTGATGTGACAGCATGTCTCTTGTTCGGGTTGTTTGGTCAACTTCTTGTGGTTCCCCGCCACCTGTGAATACCTGAGAATCTTTCTGTCGTCGTCTCGGTTCGCTATGGCAAAAAAAATGGACTTTTCGAGCATTTTTCGGATACGCTAGGTCCCGAATAGAGGGCAGCATGCATGGAAATTCACTAAAACGGCTCATAACGGGTGAAAAAGGCCCGGAACGCGCGCCGCACAGCCCAAAACCCCACAAAAACCTCGTCAAACGTCTCCTACTACCGGCCAATGCGTATCCGGGAAGGGAACTCGGAAATCGGGCCGGGCGCCAAAAGTCGGCTCGGAGCGTGTGCTATAGCCCACGAAAAAGGCCCGAAACGGCGGATATTCATCTAGTTTTCTTTATACACGAATATATGCATGTGAACTCCTTGAAATTCGCTTCCCATGGCGTGGGCCATGCTGTTATCTTTCCAACAAAAAAAACCGCGCCATAATCGGACGTCGGATGGAGAAGCTATGCTCGTTTTAGTGATGTGACAGCATGTCTCTTGTTCGGGTTGTTTGGTCAACTTCTTGTGGTTCCCCGCCACCTGTGAATACCTGAGAATCTTTCTGTCGTCGTCTCGGTTCGCTATGGCAAAAAAAATGGACTTTTCGAGCATTTTTCGGATACGCTAGGTCCCGAATAGAGGGCAGCATGCATGGAAATTCACTAAAACGGCTCATAACGGGTGAAAAAGGCCCGGAACGCGCGCCGCACAGCCCAAAACCCCACAAAAACCTCGTCAAACGTCTCCTACTACCGGCCAATGCGTATCCGGGAAGGGAACTCGGAAATCGGGCCGGGCGCCAAAAGTCGGCTCGGAGCGTGTGCTATAGCCCACGAAAAAGGCCCGAAACGGCGGATATTCATCTAGTTTTCTTTATACACGAATATATGCATGTGAACTCCTTGAAATTCGCTTCCCATGGCGTGGGCCATGCTGTTATCTTTCCAACAAAAAAAACCGCGCCATAATCGGACGTCGGATGGAGAAGCTATGCTCGTTTTAGTGATGTGACAGCATGTCTCTTGTTCGGGTTGTTTGGTCAACTTCTTGTGGTTCCCCGCCACCTGTGAATACCTGAGAATCTTTCTGTCGTCGTCTCGGTTCGCTATGGCAAAAAAAATGGACTTTTCGAGCATTTTTCGGATACGCTAGGTCCCGAATAGAGGGCAGCATGCATGGAAATTCACTAAAACGGCTCATAACGGGTGAAAAAGGCCCGGAACGCGCGCCGCACAGCCCAAAACCCCACAAAAACCTCGTCAAACGTCTCCTACTACCGGCCAATGCGTATCCGGGAAGGGAACTCGGAAATCGGGCCGGGCGCCAAAAGTCGGCTCGGAGCGTGTGCTATAGCCCACGAAAAAGGCCCGAAACGGCGGATATTCATCTAGTTTTCTTTATACACGAATATATGCATGTGAACTCCTTGAAATTCGCTTCCCATGGCGTGGGCCATGCTGTTATCTTTCCAACAAAAAAAACCGCGCCATAATCGGACGTCGGATGGAGAAGCTATGCTCGTTTTAGTGATGTGACAGCATGTCTCTTGTTCGGGTTGTTTGGTCAACTTCTTGTGGTTCCCCGCCACCTGTGAATACCTGAGAATCTTTCTGTCGTCGTCTCGGTTCGCTATGGCAAAAAAAATGGACTTTTCGAGCATTTTTCGGATACGCTAGGTCCCGAATAGAGGGCAGCATGCATGGAAATTCACTAAAACGGCTCATAACGGGTGAAAAAGGCCCGGAACGCGCGCCGCACAGCCCAAAACCCCACAAAAACCTCGTCAAACGTCTCCTACTACCGGCCAATGCGTATCCGGGAAGGGAACTCGGAAATCGGGCCGGGCGCCAAAAGTCGGCTCGGAGCGTGTGCTATAGCCCACGAAAAAGGCCCGAAACGGCGGATATTCATCTAGTTTTCTTTATACACGAATATATGCATGTGAACTCCTTGAAATTCGCTTCCCATGGCGTGGGCCATGCTGTTATCTTTCCAACAAAAAAAACCGCGCCATAATCGGACGTCGGATGGAGAAGCTATGCTCGTTTTAGTGATGTGACAGCATGTCTCTTGTTCGGGTTGTTTGGTCAACTTCTTGTGGTTCCCCGCCACCTGTGAATACCTGAGAATCTTTCTGTCGTCGTCTCGGTTCGCTATGGCAAAAAAAATGGACTTTTCGAGCATTTTTCGGATACGCTAGGTCCCGAATAGAGGGCAGCATGCATGGAAATTCACTAAAACGGCTCATAACGGGTGAAAAAGGCCCGGAACGCGCGCCGCACAGCCCAAAACCCCACAAAAACCTCGTCAAACGTCTCCTACTACCGGCCAATGCGTATCCGGGAAGGGAACTCGGAAATCGGGCCGGGCGCCAAAAGTCGGCTCGGAGCGTGTGCTATAGCCCACGAAAAAGGCCCGAAACGGCGGATATTCATCTAGTTTTCTTTATACACGAATATATGCATGTGAACTCCTTGAAATTCGCTTCCCATGGCGTGGGCCATGCTGTTATCTTTCCAACAAAAAAAACCGCGCCATAATCGGACGTCGGATGGAGAAGCTATGCTCGTTTTAGTGATGTGACAGCATGTCTCTTGTTCGGGTTGTTTGGTCAACTTCTTGTGGTTCCCCGCCACCTGTGAATACCTGAGAATCTTTCTGTCGTCGTCTCGGTTCGCTATGGCAAAAAAAATGGACTTTTCGAGCATTTTTCGGATACGCTAGGTCCCGAATAGAGGGCAGCATGCATGGAAATTCACTAAAACGGCTCATAACGGGTGAAAAAGGCCCGGAACGCGCGCCGCACAGCCCAAAACCCCACAAAAACCTCGTCAAACGTCTCCTACTACCGGCCAATGCGTATCCGGGAAGGGAACTCGGAAATCGGGCCGGGCGCCAAAAGTCGGCTCGGAGCGTGTGCTATAGCCCACGAAAAAGGCCCGAAACGGCGGATATTCATCTAGTTTTCTTTATACACGAATATATGCATGTGAACTCCTTGAAATTCGCTTCCCATGGCGTGGGCCATGCTGTTATCTTTCCAACAAAAAAAACCGCGCCATAATCGGACGTCGGATGGAGAAGCTATGCTCGTTTTAGTGATGTGACAGCATGTCTCTTGTTCGGGTTGTTTGGTCAACTTCTTGTGGTTCCCCGCCACCTGTGAATACCTGAGAATCTTTCTGTCGTCGTCTCGGTTCGCTATGGCAAAAAAAATGGACTTTTCGAGCATTTTTCGGATACGCTAGGTCCCGAATAGAGGGCAGCATGCATGGAAATTCACTAAAACGGCTCATAACGGGTGAAAAAGGCCCGGAACGCGCGCCGCACAGCCCAAAACCCCACAAAAACCTCGTCAAACGTCTCCTACTACCGGCCAATGCGTATCCGGGAAGGGAACTCGGAAATCGGGCCGGGCGCCAAAAGTCGGCTCGGAGCGTGTGCTATAGCCCACGAAAAAGGCCCGAAACGGCGGATATTCATCTAGTTTTCTTTATACACGAATATATGCATGTGAACTCCTTGAAATTCGCTTCCCATGGCGTGGGCCATGCTGTTATCTTTCCAACAAAAAAAACCGCGCCATAATCGGACGTCGGATGGAGAAGCTATGCTCGTTTTAGTGATGTGACAGCATGTCTCTTGTTCGGGTTGTTTGGTCAACTTCTTGTGGTTCCCCGCCACCTGTGAATACCTGAGAATCTTTCTGTCGTCGTCTCGGTTCGCTATGGCAAAAAAAATGGACTTTTCGAGCATTTTTCGGATACGCTAGGTCCCGAATAGAGGGCAGCATGCATGGAAATTCACTAAAACGGCTCATAACGGGTGAAAAAGGCCCGGAACGCGCGCCGCACAGCCCAAAACCCCACAAAAACCTCGTCAAACGTCTCCTACTACCGGCCAATGCGTATCCGGGAAGGGAACTCGGAAATCGGGCCGGGCGCCAAAAGTCGGCTCGGAGCGTGTGCTATAGCCCACGAAAAAGGCCCGAAACGGCGGATATTCATCTAGTTTTCTTTATACACGAATATATGCATGTGAACTCCTTGAAATTCGCTTCCCATGGCGTGGGCCATGCTGTTATCTTTCCAACAAAAAAAACCGCGCCATAATCGGACGTCGGATGGAGAAGCTATGCTCGTTTTAGTGATGTGACAGCATGTCTCTTGTTCGGGTTGTTTGGTCAACTTCTTGTGGTTCCCCGCCACCTGTGAATACCTGAGAATCTTTCTGTCGTCGTCTCGGTTCGCTATGGCAAAAAAAATGGACTTTTCGAGCATTTTTCGGATACGCTAGGTCCCGAATAGAGGGCAGCATGCATGGAAATTCACTAAAACGGCTCATAACGGGTGAAAAAGGCCCGGAACGCGCGCCGCACAGCCCAAAACCCCACAAAAACCTCGTCAAACGTCTCCTACTACCGGCCAATGCGTATCCGGGAAGGGAACTCGGAAATCGGGCCGGGCGCCAAAAGTCGGCTCGGAGCGTGTGCTATAGCCCACGAAAAAGGCCCGAAACGGCGGATATTCATCTAGTTTTCTTTATACACGAATATATGCATGTGAACTCCTTGAAATTCGCTTCCCATGGCGTGGGCCATGCTGTTATCTTTCCAACAAAAAAAACCGCGCCATAATCGGACGTCGGATGGAGAAGCTATGCTCGTTTTAGTGATGTGACAGCATGTCTCTTGTTCGGGTTGTTTGGTCAACTTCTTGTGGTTCCCCGCCACCTGTGAATACCTGAGAATCTTTCTGTCGTCGTCTCGGTTCGCTATGGCAAAAAAAATGGACTTTTCGAGCATTTTTCGGATACGCTAGGTCCCGAATAGAGGGCAGCATGCATGGAAATTCACTAAAACGGCTCATAACGGGTGAAAAAGGCCCGGAACGCGCGCCGCACAGCCCAAAACCCCACAAAAACCTCGTCAAACGTCTCCTACTACCGGCCAATGCGTATCCGGGAAGGGAACTCGGAAATCGGGCCGGGCGCCAAAAGTCGGCTCGGAGCGTGTGCTATAGCCCACGAAAAAGGCCCGAAACGGCGGATATTCATCTAGTTTTCTTTATACACGAATATATGCATGTGAACTCCTTGAAATTCGCTTCCCATGGCGTGGGCCATGCTGTTATCTTTCCAACAAAAAAAACCGCGCCATAATCGGACGTCGGATGGAGAAGCTATGCTCGTTTTAGTGATGTGACAGCATGTCTCTTGTTCGGGTTGTTTGGTCAACTTCTTGTGGTTCCCCGCCACCTGTGAATACCTGAGAATCTTTCTGTCGTCGTCTCGGTTCGCTATGGCAAAAAAAATGGACTTTTCGAGCATTTTTCGGATACGCTAGGTCCCGAATAGAGGGCAGCATGCATGGAAATTCACTAAAACGGCTCATAACGGGTGAAAAAGGCCCGGAACGCGCGCCGCACAGCCCAAAACCCCACAAAAACCTCGTCAAACGTCTCCTACTACCGGCCAATGCGTATCCGGGAAGGGAACTCGGAAATCGGGCCGGGCGCCAAAAGTCGGCTCGGAGCGTGTGCTATAGCCCACGAAAAAGGCCCGAAACGGCGGATATTCATCTAGTTTTCTTTATACACGAATATATGCATGTGAACTCCTTGAAATTCGCTTCCCATGGCGTGGGCCATGCTGTTATCTTTCCAACAAAAAAAACCGCGCCATAATCGGACGTCGGATGGAGAAGCTATGCTCGTTTTAGTGATGTGACAGCATGTCTCTTGTTCGGGTTGTTTGGTCAACTTCTTGTGGTTCCCCGCCACCTGTGAATACCTGAGAATCTTTCTGTCGTCGTCTCGGTTCGCTATGGCAAAAAAAATGGACTTTTCGAGCATTTTTCGGATACGCTAGGTCCCGAATAGAGGGCAGCATGCATGGAAATTCACTAAAACGGCTCATAACGGGTGAAAAAGGCCCGGAACGCGCGCCGCACAGCCCAAAACCCCACAAAAACCTCGTCAAACGTCTCCTACTACCGGCCAATGCGTATCCGGGAAGGGAACTCGGAAATCGGGCCGGGCGCCAAAAGTCGGCTCGGAGCGTGTGCTATAGCCCACGAAAAAGGCCCGAAACGGCGGATATTCATCTAGTTTTCTTTATACACGAATATATGCATGTGAACTCCTTGAAATTCGCTTCCCATGGCGTGGGCCATGCTGTTATCTTTCCAACAAAAAAAACCGCGCCATAATCGGACGTCGGATGGAGAAGCTATGCTCGTTTTAGTGATGTGACAGCATGTCTCTTGTTCGGGTTGTTTGGTCAACTTCTTGTGGTTCCCCGCCACCTGTGAATACCTGAGAATCTTTCTGTCGTCGTCTCGGTTCGCTATGGCAAAAAAAATGGACTTTTCGAGCATTTTTCGGATACGCTAGGTCCCGAATAGAGGGCAGCATGCATGGAAATTCACTAAAACGGCTCATAACGGGTGAAAAAGGCCCGGAACGCGCGCCGCACAGCCCAAAACCCCACAAAAACCTCGTCAAACGTCTCCTACTACCGGCCAATGCGTATCCGGGAAGGGAACTCGGAAATCGGGCCGGGCGCCAAAAGTCGGCTCGGAGCGTGTGCTATAGCCCACGAAAAAGGCCCGAAACGGCGGATATTCATCTAGTTTTCTTTATACACGAATATATGCATGTGAACTCCTTGAAATTCGCTTCCCATGGCGTGGGCCATGCTGTTATCTTTCCAACAAAAAAAACCGCGCCATAATCGGACGTCGGATGGAGAAGCTATGCTCGTTTTAGTGATGTGACAGCATGTCTCTTGTTCGGGTTGTTTGGTCAACTTCTTGTGGTTCCCCGCCACCTGTGAATACCTGAGAATCTTTCTGTCGTCGTCTCGGTTCGCTATGGCAAAAAAAATGGACTTTTCGAGCATTTTTCGGATACGCTAGGTCCCGAATAGAGGGCAGCATGCATGGAAATTCACTAAAACGGCTCATAACGGGTGAAAAAGGCCCGGAACGCGCGCCGCACAGCCCAAAACCCCACAAAAACCTCGTCAAACGTCTCCTACTACCGGCCAATGCGTATCCGGGAAGGGAACTCGGAAATCGGGCCGGGCGCCAAAAGTCGGCTCGGAGCGTGTGCTATAGCCCACGAAAAAGGCCCGAAACGGCGGATATTCATCTAGTTTTCTTTATACACGAATATATGCATGTGAACTCCTTGAAATTCGCTTCCCATGGCGTGGGCCATGCTGTTATCTTTCCAACAAAAAAAACCGCGCCATAATCGGACGTCGGATGGAGAAGCTATGCTCGTTTTAGTGATGTGACAGCATGTCTCTTGTTCGGGTTGTTTGGTCAACTTCTTGTGGTTCCCCGCCACCTGTGAATACCTGAGAATCTTTCTGTCGTCGTCTCGGTTCGCTATGGCAAAAAAAATGGACTTTTCGAGCATTTTTCGGATACGCTAGGTCCCGAATAGAGGGCAGCATGCATGGAAATTCACTAAAACGGCTCATAACGGGTGAAAAAGGCCCGGAACGCGCGCCGCACAGCCCAAAACCCCACAAAAACCTCGTCAAACGTCTCCTACTACCGGCCAATGCGTATCCGGGAAGGGAACTCGGAAATCGGGCCGGGCGCCAAAAGTCGGCTCGGAGCGTGTGCTATAGCCCACGAAAAAGGCCCGAAACGGCGGATATTCATCTAGTTTTCTTTATACACGAATATATGCATGTGAACTCCTTGAAATTCGCTTCCCATGGCGTGGGCCATGCTGTTATCTTTCCAACAAAAAAAACCGCGCCATAATCGGACGTCGGATGGAGAAGCTATGCTCGTTTTAGTGATGTGACAGCATGTCTCTTGTTCGGGTTGTTTGGTCAACTTCTTGTGGTTCCCCGCCACCTGTGAATACCTGAGAATCTTTCTGTCGTCGTCTCGGTTCGCTATGGCAAAAAAAATGGACTTTTCGAGCATTTTTCGGATACGCTAGGTCCCGAATAGAGGGCAGCATGCATGGAAATTCACTAAAACGGCTCATAACGGGTGAAAAAGGCCCGGAACGCGCGCCGCACAGCCCAAAACCCCACAAAAACCTCGTCAAACGTCTCCTACTACCGGCCAATGCGTATCCGGGAAGGGAACTCGGAAATCGGGCCGGGCGCCAAAAGTCGGCTCGGAGCGTGTGCTATAGCCCACGAAAAAGGCCCGAAACGGCGGATATTCATCTAGTTTTCTTTATACACGAATATATGCATGTGAACTCCTTGAAATTCGCTTCCCATGGCGTGGGCCATGCTGTTATCTTTCCAACAAAAAAAACCGCGCCATAATCGGACGTCGGATGGAGAAGCTATGCTCGTTTTAGTGATGTGACAGCATGTCTCTTGTTCGGGTTGTTTGGTCAACTTCTTGTGGTTCCCCGCCACCTGTGAATACCTGAGAATCTTTCTGTCGTCGTCTCGGTTCGCTATGGCAAAAAAAATGGACTTTTCGAGCATTTTTCGGATACGCTAGGTCCCGAATAGAGGGCAGCATGCATGGAAATTCACTAAAACGGCTCATAACGGGTGAAAAAGGCCCGGAACGCGCGCCGCACAGCCCAAAACCCCACAAAAACCTCGTCAAACGTCTCCTACTACCGGCCAATGCGTATCCGGGAAGGGAACTCGGAAATCGGGCCGGGCGCCAAAAGTCGGCTCGGAGCGTGTGCTATAGCCCACGAAAAAGGCCCGAAACGGCGGATATTCATCTAGTTTTCTTTATACACGAATATATGCATGTGAACTCCTTGAAATTCGCTTCCCATGGCGTGGGCCATGCTGTTATCTTTCCAACAAAAAAAACCGCGCCATAATCGGACGTCGGATGGAGAAGCTATGCTCGTTTTAGTGATGTGACAGCATGTCTCTTGTTCGGGTTGTTTGGTCAACTTCTTGTGGTTCCCCGCCACCTGTGAATACCTGAGAATCTTTCTGTCGTCGTCTCGGTTCGCTATGGCAAAAAAAATGGACTTTTCGAGCATTTTTCGGATACGCTAGGTCCCGAATAGAGGGCAGCATGCATGGAAATTCACTAAAACGGCTCATAACGGGTGAAAAAGGCCCGGAACGCGCGCCGCACAGCCCAAAACCCCACAAAAACCTCGTCAAACGTCTCCTACTACCGGCCAATGCGTATCCGGGAAGGGAACTCGGAAATCGGGCCGGGCGCCAAAAGTCGGCTCGGAGCGTGTGCTATAGCCCACGAAAAAGGCCCGAAACGGCGGATATTCATCTAGTTTTCTTTATACACGAATATATGCATGTGAACTCCTTGAAATTCGCTTCCCATGGCGTGGGCCATGCTGTTATCTTTCCAACAAAAAAAACCGCGCCATAATCGGACGTCGGATGGAGAAGCTATGCTCGTTTTAGTGATGTGACAGCATGTCTCTTGTTCGGGTTGTTTGGTCAACTTCTTGTGGTTCCCCGCCACCTGTGAATACCTGAGAATCTTTCTGTCGTCGTCTCGGTTCGCTATGGCAAAAAAAATGGACTTTTCGAGCATTTTTCGGATACGCTAGGTCCCGAATAGAGGGCAGCATGCATGGAAATTCACTAAAACGGCTCATAACGGGTGAAAAAGGCCCGGAACGCGCGCCGCACAGCCCAAAACCCCACAAAAACCTCGTCAAACGTCTCCTACTACCGGCCAATGCGTATCCGGGAAGGGAACTCGGAAATCGGGCCGGGCGCCAAAAGTCGGCTCGGAGCGTGTGCTATAGCCCACGAAAAAGGCCCGAAACGGCGGATATTCATCTAGTTTTCTTTATACACGAATATATGCATGTGAACTCCTTGAAATTCGCTTCCCATGGCGTGGGCCATGCTGTTATCTTTCCAACAAAAAAAACCGCGCCATAATCGGACGTCGGATGGAGAAGCTATGCTCGTTTTAGTGATGTGACAGCATGTCTCTTGTTCGGGTTGTTTGGTCAACTTCTTGTGGTTCCCCGCCACCTGTGAATACCTGAGAATCTTTCTGTCGTCGTCTCGGTTCGCTATGGCAAAAAAAATGGACTTTTCGAGCATTTTTCGGATACGCTAGGTCCCGAATAGAGGGCAGCATGCATGGAAATTCACTAAAACGGCTCATAACGGGTGAAAAAGGCCCGGAACGCGCGCCGCACAGCCCAAAACCCACAAAAACCTCGTCAAACGTCTCCTACTACCGGCCAATGCGTATCCGGGAAGGGAACTCGGAAATCGGGCCGGGCGCCAAAAGTCGGCTCGGAGCGTGTGCTATAGCCCACGAAAAAGGCCCGAAACGGCGGATATTCATCTAGTTTTCTTTATACACGAATATATGCATGTGAACTCCTTGAAATTCGCTTCCCATGGCGTGGGCCATGCTGTTATCTTTCCAACAAAAAAAACCGCGCCATAATCGGACGTCGGATGGAGAAGCTATGCTCGTTTTAGTGATGTGACAGCATGTCTCTTGTTCGGGTTGTTTGGTCAACTTCTTGTGGTTCCCCGCCACCTGTGAATACCTGAGAATCTTTCTGTCGTCGTCTCGGTTCGCTATGGCAAAAAAAATGGACTTTTCGAGCATTTTTCGGATACGCTAGGTCCCGAATAGAGGGCAGCATGCATGGAAATTCACTAAAACGGCTCATAACGGGTGAAAAAGGCCCGGAACGCGCGCCGCACAGCCCAAAACCCACAAAAACCTCGTCAAACGTCTCCTACTACCGGCCAATGCGTATCCGGGAAGGGAACTCGGAAATCGGGCCGGGCGCCAAAAGTCGGCTCGGAGCGTGTGCTATAGCCCACGAAAAAGGCCCGAAACGGCGGATATTCATCTAGTTTTCTTTATACACGAATATATGCATGTGAACTCCTTGAAATTCGCTTCCCATGGCGTGGGCCATGCTGTTATCTTTCCAACAAAAAAAACCGCGCCATAATCGGACGTCGGATGGAGAAGCTATGCTCGTTTTAGTGATGTGACAGCATGTCTCTTGTTCGGGTTGTTTGGTCAACTTCTTGTGGTTCCCCGCCACCTGTGAATACCTGAGAATCTTTCTGTCGTCGTCTCGGTTCGCTATGGCAAAAAAAATGGACTTTTCGAGCATTTTTCGGATACGCTAGGTCCCGAATAGAGGGCAGCATGCATGGAAATTCACTAAAACGGCTCATAACGGGTGAAAAAGGCCCGGAACGCGCGCCGCACAGCCCAAAACCCCACAAAAACCTCGTCAAACGTCTCCTACTACCGGCCAATGCGTATCCGGGAAGGGAACTCGGAAATCGGGCCGGGCGCCAAAAGTCGGCTCGGAGCGTGTGCTATAGCCCACGAAAAAGGCCCGAAACGGCGGATATTCATCTAGTTTTCTTTATACACGAATATATGCATGTGAACTCCTTGAAATTCGCTTCCCATGGCGTGGGCCATGCTGTTATCTTTCCAACAAAAAAAACCGCGCCATAATCGGACGTCGGATGGAGAAGCTATGCTCGTTTTAGTGATGTGACAGCATGTCTCTTGTTCGGGTTGTTTGGTCAACTTCTTGTGGTTCCCCGCCACCTGTGAATACCTGAGAATCTTTCTGTCGTCGTCTCGGTTCGCTATGGCAAAAAAAATGGACTTTTCGAGCATTTTTCGGATACGCTAGGTCCCGAATAGAGGGCAGCATGCATGGAAATTCACTAAAACGGCTCATAACGGGTGAAAAAGGCCCGGAACGCGCGCCGCACAGCCCAAAACCCCACAAAAACCTCGTCAAACGTCTCCTACTACCGGCCAATGCGTATCCGGGAAGGGAACTCGGAAATCGGGCCGGGCGCCAAAAGTCGGCTCGGAGCGTGTGCTATAGCCCACGAAAAAGGCCCGAAACGGCGGATATTCATCTAGTTTTCTTTATACACGAATATATGCATGTGAACTCCTTGAAATTCGCTTCCCATGGCGTGGGCCATGCTGTTATCTTTCCAACAAAAAAAACCGCGCCATAATCGGACGTCGGATGGAGAAGCTATGCTCGTTTTAGTGATGTGACAGCATGTCTCTTGTTCGGGTTGTTTGGTCAACTTCTTGTGGTTCCCCGCCACCTGTGAATACCTGAGAATCTTTCTGTCGTCGTCTCGGTTCGCTATGGCAAAAAAAATGGACTTTTCGAGCATTTTTCGGATACGCTAGGTCCCGAATAGAGGGCAGCATGCATGGAAATTCACTAAAACGGCTCATAACGGGTGAAAAAGGCCCGGAACGCGCGCCGCACAGCCCAAAACCCACAAAAACCTCGTCAAACGTCTCCTACTACCGGCCAATGCGTATCCGGGAAGGGAACTCGGAAATCGGGCCGGGCGCCAAAAGTCGGCTCGGAGCGTGTGCTATAGCCCACGAAAAAGGCCCGAAACGGCGGATATTCATCTAGTTTTCTTTATACACGAATATATGCATGTGAACTCCTTGAAATTCGCTTCCCATGGCGTGGGCCATGCTGTTATCTTTCCAACAAAAAAAACCGCGCCATAATCGGACGTCGGATGGAGAAGCTATGCTCGTTTTAGTGATGTGACAGCATGTCTCTTGTTCGGGTTGTTTGGTCAACTTCTTGTGGTTCCCCGCCACCTGTGAATACCTGAGAATCTTTCTGTCGTCGTCTCGGTTCGCTATGGCAAAAAAAATGGACTTTTCGAGCATTTTTCGGATACGCTAGGTCCCGAATAGAGGGCAGCATGCATGGAAATTCACTAAAACGGCTCATAACGGGTGAAAAAGGCCCGGAACGCGCGCCGCACAGCCCAAAACCCCACAAAAACCTCGTCAAACGTCTCCTACTACCGGCCAATGCGTATCCGGGAAGGGAACTCGGAAATCGGGCCGGGCGCCAAAAGTCGGCTCGGAGCGTGTGCTATAGCCCACGAAAAAGGCCCGAAACGGCGGATATTCATCTAGTTTTCTTTATACACGAATATATGCATGTGAACTCCTTGAAATTCGCTTCCCATGGCGTGGGCCATGCTGTTATCTTTCCAACAAAAAAAACCGCGCCATAATCGGACGTCGGATGGAGAAGCTATGCTCGTTTTAGTGATGTGACAGCATGTCTCTTGTTCGGGTTGTTTGGTCAACTTCTTGTGGTTCCCCGCCACCTGTGAATACCTGAGAATCTTTCTGTCGTCGTCTCGGTTCGCTATGGCAAAAAAAATGGACTTTTCGAGCATTTTTCGGATACGCTAGGTCCCGAATAGAGGGCAGCATGCATGGAAATTCACTAAAACGGCTCATAACGGGTGAAAAAGGCCCGGAACGCGCGCCGCACAGCCCAAAACCCCACAAAAACCTCGTCAAACGTCTCCTACTACCGGCCAATGCGTATCCGGGAAGGGAACTCGGAAATCGGGCCGGGCGCCAAAAGTCGGCTCGGAGCGTGTGCTATAGCCCACGAAAAAGGCCCGAAACGGCGGATATTCATCTAGTTTTCTTTATACACGAATATATGCATGTGAACTCCTTGAAATTCGCTTGTGGCGGGGCAAATGGTATTTCCAACAAAAAAACGCGCACATAATCGGATCGGATCGAGACTTGGTGAAGGTTGCCTCGACAATTCGGATCGAGAGCTTGCTCGTTTTCGGGAAGATGTGGTTCAAGGCTTCATGCTAGATCCCCGCCACCTGTTACCTGGAATTTCTGTCGTCGTCTCGGTTCTATGGCAAAAAAATGGACTTTTCGAGCATTTTTCGGATACGCTAGGTCCCGAATAGAGGGCAGCATGGTTAGAGATCAAACGGCTCATAACGGGTGAAAAAGGGCCGGAACGCGGCCGCACAGCCCAAAACCCCACAAAACCTCGTCAAAACGTCTCTACTACCGGCCAATGCGTATCAAGAGTGGATCAAGTTTTCAGCTTATCCGGAAGAGACCGGACAGTACGGTCCTAGGGACCGTACAATGCGGTCTTCATTGAAGATCCAGACAGAGAAGTGAAGTCTCGGGATGCTGAGAAATGAAGACCGGACAATAGGACCGGACAGTACGGTCTAGGGACCGTATGGTACGGTCATCAGAGGATTTCCAGACAGAGAAGTTGAAGTTTCTGGAAGTGGAAGAAATGAAGACCGGACAATCGACCGGACGGTACGGTCCTAGGGACCGGACAGTACGGGTCTTCATTGGAGATGAAGAAGAAGATGGAGATGCGCCTGGAAATAGAGACCGGACAATACGGTCTGGAAGAGACCGGACAGTACGGTCCTTTGTACGGTCTCTAGTTTCGCAGGGCACTTTTGGGCAACGGCTAGTTTTGGGTTGGTAGCCTATAAATAGTTGGTTGCCCGCCCCTTGAGGGGTCTCTTGGCCATTGTTGGAGTGCAGGAAACTCAGAGGAAGCCAAGAGCAAGAGAGAGAAGCACTTGTGAAGGATTTGGAGTGATCCTAGTGCTTGAGAGAGTAGCAATTGCATCCACTTGATCTCTAGGCTAGTGTGAGCTTGAGAGAGTCACTTCGGTTTGTTACTCTTGGTCTATGGCGAGGCCTAGACCGGTTAGGCGTTGGTGTTGAGCTGTCCAAGGAGATTGTGGAAGCTAACACAAGTTTGTACACGGTCTTGGAGCTTCCCGTGCGAAAGAAGCATCACTAGTGGAGCGCCCTTTGGCACGCATCACGTGCGGAGCCTTACCTCCGGAAGAGTACCCGGGATCGAGCCCGGCGGGACGTGCCCGCGACTTCACTCGGAGGGTGAAGTGTGCTCTAGGAGGGATCGCCATCGAGCGGAGGGACGGGGTCGAGACTCCGGCGGGAGTGACCCAACGTGGAGTAGGGGAAGGCGCCACCCTTCCGAGACCACGGAAAAATCATGAGCATTCCTATCCTTATCTCCTTTACATACTAGCATTTACGCTTCCGCATTTACTTTTGTGCTAGTAGAATTGCATGATAGGTTGTCTCTTTACTACTTGGTAGAATTGCTTGCTAGGGTGTTGCTTGTTGCATAGACTAGATTGTGTGCGCGCATCGCTTGCTTTTGTTATCACCATATCTAGTCTTGCTAGCTTCACGCCTAAAGTACGTTTGGAGAAATTGTTGACACACCGATTCACCCCCCCCTCTCGGTGCCCTGATCCTTTCAAGTGGTATCAGAGCCTCGTTGCTCAAATAGGGCTTAACCGCTGAGTAAGGATGCCGAGAGATCATGGGCCGCCCCCGTTCGATGGACCGACTATGCCTATTGGAAAGCTCGTATGCAAGCTTACCTCGAGGCTCTCGATCCTCTCGCATGGGAGGTGGTAAGTACCGGTGTGTCCTCTAAGGACTCCCATTGGTACTCTAGATGTGAATCTTGCAAAGGCAAATGCTAAAGCTAAAAATGCCTTGTTTGAAGCTATCACTAAGAGGTCTTTGCTCGAGTCAAGTCCGCGGGTACCGCTCATGAAGTGTGGACTCAAATTCAACAAATTCATGAGGGTTCCACGGACGTGAAAGAGGAAAGATACTATGTGCTAAAGAACAAGTATGATGACTTTGCCATGTCTTCAAATGAGCTAATCAATGATGCTACTCTCGCTTGAATGTGCTTGTAGAGGATATCAACTCGCTCGGTGTGAAGGAGAAGATTGATGAGGTGACCTTGTGCGGAAGATCTTGAGGATTCTCCCAAGGGAGAAATATGGAGCACTCATCACATGCCTTCAACACCGACATGCGAGACCTCACCACCCACAAGCTACTTGGGAAGATCACCGCCTTCGAGAGCTACCACCTCGACAAGAAGCTTGATGAGAAGCCCTCCAAGAATCTTGCTTTTGCATCCGAGGGGTCAAGCAAGAAGATGAAGAAGGTGGTGACTCAAGATTCAAGTGATGAAGAGCTTGAAGAAGACGTTGAAGACTTGTTGCAACTTCATCCCAATGATCTAGCACTCCTCATGAAGAGAAGCAACTTCTTCAAGAGAAGATTCATCAACAAGAAAGATGCCGAGTGCTACAATTGTGGGAGAGGGTCACTTTGCCAAGGAATCCCGAAGCCAATCAAGAAGAGCAAGAAGAAGACTCAAGAGTCAAGCGATGATGAAGAAGAAGACCCTAGAAGCAAGTACAAGGCAAGGAAGAGGTTTGTCAAGAAGGAAAGCTCTAGAGGCAAAGACAAGAGAAGATCATCTCGCAAGGACTCTATGTTGGAGAGTGGGTTTCGGATGATGATAGTGAAGAAGAAGAAAGTGATGACTCATCCTCCAAGGGAAAGAAGATGGCCGGCATAGCTCTCACCAACATCTCCGAGACTCTACCTCCACCACCTACTTGCTTGATGGCCAAAGATGATGATAGTAGTGAAGATGAGAAGAGCGAGTCCGATGAAGAGTTTGGTGAGGAGGACAAGCCCACATATGAGGAACTCTTGGATAGCATTCTCATAACCGGCAAGATGATCATGAAGAAAGACAAGACCATTGCTCGGTTGGAGAAGGAACACGAAGTGGCCGCTTTCCGAGTTCGTCAACTTGAGGGTGAACTTAGGGACTTATCCATCTCTCACAAGGCTCTTGATGAAGACTATGACAAGCTTGAGGAAGACCACATGAAGCTCAAGGAGAAGTCCAAGTTACTAGAGGATGAGATCAAGCACCTTTCCACTTCGCTCATGACCTTGGATGAAAGCTATGACAAGCTCAAAGTTGAACACATGAGGCTCAACGGCAAGTTCAAGGTTCTTGAGGAAGAACATCAATCCCTCCTCGAAAAGTGTAACACTTCTTCTTCTAGTTCATCTATTTCCGATTCTTCATATATTACTTGTGATGGACTAACTCCCTCTCTTGAGAGCATCTCTCTTGATGAGAAAATCTTGAAGGAATATCATCAACTCAAGGAGGAGAGAGCTTCGGTGATGGACGGCTTCGAGAGGCTCACAAGGGGAAGGACCATCCATAAGGAGATACTTGGTCGGAACCTTGTGAACAACCCCGGGCACAAGGGACTCGGCTCCTACCCCGCCGCCATCAACCTCATCGGCAAGGACGAGGACATCCCACCTTGGGTAGTCCCCCTCATGGCGGACGACTACTATTGTGAGAAGTGTTGCCGAGACGGCCACACTAGCAAGAATTGTCCCAAGGTGAGAAGTTCCAAGTTTTGCCTAACGCTAACTTGTTCCATGGAATACACACTACAAGCTCTTTAGGGACAAGAAAGGCAAGGTGAAGGCAAAGGCTCTTGGATCACCCGACAAGAGAGGATGATGAGGAAGATTTGGGTGCCCAAATGCATAGTTGACCTTGAGAGGCCAACCAAGTGCGAGTGGGCTCCCAAGAACAAGACCTAGAAGGGTGATGGTGGTGGACCGTGCGCCGCAACGTCAACTCATGAACGTCCACCACAAGCTTCGAGTGCGTCATCGACAAATCTACTCTTCAAGGAGGTAACTTGTATCATAGTAGTTTCTTTTCTTGCATTTGCTTGCATGGTAGCTAGGTGCTTCTTTGTGAACTAGTATGTTTGCATTCATGCATATGTAAATAACTAAAAAGAAAAGAACATAAAAATTAGTTCAAGGTCTAACTTTCTCAAGATAGCTATGAGCATGGGGATGCTTGAGTTGGTGGACCGATGGACTCAAGGCAAGGTTTGGCTCATAGTGAGTAAGCTTGAGAGAGGTTCAAACTTGGCCTTGAGTAGGTTTCCTTTATGCGTTGTCTTAACTTTGCTTGCATATCACATGGCATGTTTATTTTCCCTTGCATTTGTATGATATGCTTGTCTCATGCATTGCATATAGGAAATCACAAAGGAGTTGTCACACTATGAGGAAGTGCTTCATTCACTATATGATCTCACATCTCATAGAAGTGTGACTAAAGAAAAGAATTGTGCTTCATGCCCATTGAGTCTTGCTACATGATCCTCAAGGTTAAATCTACTTGCACGGATCATAGGCAAATGGCTCATACATACCCCTCCTTTGGTTTTATCGCTTTTGGTTCTTATTTGGTTGCATCTTATTTGCCGATTGAAAATTACTATAAGCCTATGCGCAACCTATATTGGTTTATTTTCAAAGGAGTGTTTGAGAGTTCCCCTTCTAGTCCATGTTTGGTGTTTATTTGGTTCTTGTGTGAGAAACTTGGACTTAGAAGGAAATTCCTTGAAAATCAGCATTTCTGGACCTGACCGTACAATACGGTCAAAGGGACCGTACAATACGGTGTGTTTTTGCACGAGATCCTTCGAAACCTGAGGCAGAAAGGAGACCGGACAATACGGTCCTGCACGAGACCGTACAAGTACGCGGTCTCTATAGCTTACTGTCAGGGTTCCAAAGGAGACCGTACAATACGATCCCTATGACCGTACCATACGGTCTGGTTAATTCACATCGTGAGATACATTCAATCCTATCTGTTGATTCCGATTTGGATCGATCTCAGCCGTCGATTCAAACTAAAGTAATCCTAACGGGATTTCCGGCGAGTTACTGTGCTTCCTCCCCATTACGCCGCCGCTCGCCGTTCGCGCTCCCGCCACCACCTCGCCTCCCCGCGCGCGCCGACCTGCCGCCGCGCCTCGCCGCCGACGAGCTCCAGCCATCGCATCCCCGCCGCGACCCTTCCCTCCACGCCACACCGCTCGCACTTCGCGCCCGCGTAACCCTAGCTCCACCCGCGCCGCGCCGCCGCACCACACCGAGCCGCCGCTCCGCCTTGCGCGCGCCGCCGCCGTGTTGAAGCCGAGGACGACGACGACGTCGTCGACGTGCTCTCGGCCAAGGAGTTTCCTCATCGCGCGTGACCAGTGCTCCTTCCCTTCACGTGCGAGCTCCTCCACCGGCGCCTTCACCAGACCTGAGCCGCTACATACCGACGATCATCGTCGATTTGTTCGCTCTGGTGAGACTCCTGAAATCAATGGTCGCACAATAACCTCGTTACATTGCCTATCTAGGGTTTGAGCCATTCCCTTCGTCGATTAAAATCCCTAGTAAATCATCCAAAAATCGCTCCTTTATTGCGAAATCGATATGCATTGCTAACTATTGTTTCGCAATTTAGGTTCCATATGTCGTAGAGGTCGTATTCCATCTCTTATACCTACGACATGTTGGTTGCTTTGTGTCGATTTCCGATTCCATAATATACACCTAGCTCGACACTAGCATTTCCTCAATTAGTGTCGTATTTCGATGTTGCATATCTATGTATGTACACTAGTTGATCTCCACCGATAATCGACAATGCCGTAGTTCCCCATTGCATATTTTGCCGGCATTGTGTCCTTTACCTCTGCGCTAGGACTTCATATAGATTCATGCGCTTACCTACGATTCTTGCTTGTAGATTATAGTAGGTTATTCTATACTCATATACCCTGTCTATTCCTACGTGCAGTGGCAGTTGTCAGCGGACAGTGGGCAGTTGACAGCAGAAGAGCAGAGACAGTGGACGGATTGAGGGCCAAGCCCTTAGTCCTATCTTTGGCAGTCAGCCGTCAGTGGACGGGTTGGTGAGCCAAGCTCACTCGCCCTATCTTGTCTGCAGCCTAGTCAGCAGTTATGGCAGGAGGTTCTGGCAGAGGCAGAGGCAGGGGCAGAGGAGATCGTGACAGGGGCAAGGCCAAGCTGTCGAGCAGCCCAAGAAGAAGAAGCAGAGGACTGGTGATCCAGAGTTGGACCGGATTCTCAGGGCAGCAGAGGTTGACCTACCAGCTAGCAGGGACACTGGCCTCAGGATCAGGGACACACCTGCTGGAGGACAGGGGGAGACTCCGAGGAGGTCTTCCAGGGCTAGAGCTACAGTGCAGCGGACTCCGTCCACCCGCGAGGTTGGTACGTCGAGGACCGCGCAGGAGGAGCCAGAGTCAGAGGCAGAGGAGAGTTCCCACTCAGATGCCGAGGTCACAGAGGCTGACAGACAGAGGATGGCCGTGAAGTTCTGTGCCCTTGACAGGACTGCTACTCTCAGGGACGTGCTTGCTGAGGACGCACTCAGGCTGCCAGGCCCCGTCCTCAAGAAGTTCAGGAGAGTTGCTGAGGAGACTTGGGTACCTGCCAGGAGAGACCCACAGGCAGGAGGTCGTTTCTGGACACTTCTTCAGCAGAGGATAGCAGCTGGTTTGAGGAGTAGACTGCGGACAGATGGACCTGATAGGCTCTTTGTCACTCACCAGCACTGCAGCATACAGGCTGCCAGCAGAGGTGCCGGGACGGATTTCACACAGCACCTGTCTTATATCCCGGGCCTCCAGGAGATCATCACCACAGCGATGCGATGGGATACTGACATCGTGATGGACTTCTATGCATCTTTGTGGATAGCGCCAGACCGCTCAGCTATATGGTTCATGCTCAGAGGACAGCCCCACAGAGTTACGAGGGAGGACCTTGTTAGCGCCCTTGAGACCATCCAGCACGAGACCAGAGTGTTCCCACTTGCTCACCCAGGGATGGAGCCTCCCCGCAGACCTCTTGGGGGACACTTACCTTCAGATGTTGATATGAGCATTGCCTTCCCTCCACCTCACCCGGAGAACTTCAGCCGAGCTCACACCAGACTTACACATGAGGGCAGAGTTCTCAGGAGTATACTGAGCAGGACGATATTTCCCAGGAGTGGATACAGAGATCAGTTCTCCATTCTTACTCAGTGGGTTGTGATGTTGATGCTGAGGCACAGAGGTTTTGATTTAGTTGATCTGATACTGTGCCAGATGGAGGATGTTATTGCTGAGAGCATAGCTGCCAGACACTTAGCCTTTGCACCTCTGATCTGCTACATTCTGAGGAGGCTACAGTTGTTGTCTCAGGAGGACTATGACGAGCTGCCCAAGGTGACTACAGCGTACACACCCCTACCTGCCTCCGACAGACGGTTTGCTGCCCGGGAGTCAGCTTCACAGGGGAGTTCTTCACAGGGCCAGGTGACACGGCTACCGAGACAGAGTTACACATACAGACTGGTAGCCATATGGAGTCCATTCCTGAGGACGTGACTCCGGACTCTAGAGCAGGACCTTCAGCGTCTGCTACAGCTCCAGCTCAGACAGATCTACTACATGCAGAGCTAGCAGCCCTTCGCAGAGAGATCCAGAGTCAGCGAGAGGATAGGGAGAGGGATCGACAGATGCTAGACAGTGTTGTACACACTCAGAGGGAGATGGCTTCTGGCTTGTCGTCGCTTTTCACTGGTTTGAGGCGATCGCTCAGACTCTTCGTCTCTTTGGACAGGCATTGCCAGGACTCCCGTCTTTCCCGCCTATCACTTTCCCAGGTGTGCTGCCACCAGATACAGTTCGCTTTCAGCAGCTTCAGCAGCAGCAGTTTGCTCAGACACAGGGAGGACAGTCTTCCAGCCAGGGACAGTACTTCAGCACCTTACTCACGGCTCCCATCTCACCTGCTGGTGCACCTACGGTGGGCCGTCGACGTCCACTTTTGCTGGTTTGACAGGAGAGGCAGGACCTTCTCAGCAGTACTTTTCTTCACCAGGTCTCTCCATGACTCCGTCAGCCTTACTACTACTACAGCTCCGAGCTTCTCACCGCTTCAGCTGACAGAGTCCCTTCTTTGTGTCACCACTGCCAGCTCGTACACTTGACTTCGACACAGTAGCACAGACAGCCTCAGTGCAGACAGACTCACTTCTTACAGCTTCACAGGCAGAGGTCGTGACTACTACAGCTGAGACAGCAGCAGTGGAGCAGACAGAGTCTCCCAGGACACCTACTCCGCCTCGAGTTGTTGAGCCCTCAGCAGATCTCACTGACTTTGGCTACACTCGTGAGGAGTTACGTGAGGCTCTTGCTACAGACACTTCTCCAGAGCAGCAGACAGCACCCTCCAGGACTCCTTCACCACCTCCAGAGTTTGAGTACACTGGCACTTCTTCTGAGCAGCAGCAGCCGCAGCAGGGCACCTCTTCAGTGACTACCACCACTGCACCTCCTCCAGCCTCCGACACGTAGGACAGCTGTTTTTTCTCTTTCCTTTCTTTCTCTTTTTGGTCATTGGTGCCAAAGGGGGAGAGAGATAGAGAGATCTTGTATAGGTCTAGGGGGAGTAGTGGAGTGATCTTGTGCTCAGGGGAGTGTGAGACAGCTTTTGTCTAGGGGGAGATCTTTTGGTACTTCATTGTATATTCTTTTGGTTCTTCGTGGTTCTTGTTGAGCTTGATTTGCTTTTGCTTGTGTTTGGCTCATCAAGAATGCACTTGGTTTCATTTACATACACTTGCTCTTATCTATATATCTGTATATTGCTGCTCTGTTGTTGATATATTGCTCTGATATATTGCTCTGAGTTTGTGTATGTTTACCTGGATGCACTTATTTATATCTATCTTGCCAGGTTTCCTCTTTCTGTGATGATATGTGCACTCACTTGCTTTTGCAGGAATATCTTATAATCTTATCATCACAGAGTTGTGGTCATAGCTCATGTATTTATTCCATATATATCGCCCATGTGCTTTAACTCTATTTTGCAGGTGATACCTTTTGAGCTATGACTACTTTATTCTCCGTTTTTACTTGTTCTTCATTTCATATCCTATCTTATCAATCACTCTTGCGCTTTACATTCTCTATCTTATGATATGTGTTGTCACCAATCACCAAAAAGGGGGAGATTGTAAGCTTCATGACCATTGGAGTTGGAAACCCCAAAGGTATGAATGTTTTGGTGATTGGGTGACCATATTGATGTGACTAACATTTCCTTGTAGGATATTCAAATGGTCATGTCAATGAAGCGTCGTCTCACATATTCTATCTATCGACGACTTGGTGATTGGTTGCCTCGACAATTCGGATCGAGAGCTTGATGGAGTCGCGGAGAAGATGTGGATCAAGGCTAAGGACATGCTAGATCCAAGCGAGTGTTGCTTGGTTAGATGTTAGCTTGAGTCCATAGGAAAACCGGACTATCAAGAGGGATCGAATTGGTTCTCTTAGAGCACACTAGGTTAGAGATCAAATGGATGCATTGTGAGTCTCTTGAGGGCTAGGTGGCTGAAGAGAAGAAGAGGAACCAAGGATGAAGAAGTTGGAAGCAAGGATCAAGAGTGGATCAAGTTTTCAGCTTATCCGAAGAGACCGGACAGTACGGTCCTAGGGACCGTACAATGCGGTCTTCATTGAAGATCCAGACAGAGAAGTGAAGTCTCGGGATGCTGAGAAAATGAAGACCGGACATAGGACCGGACAGTACGGTCTAGGGACCGTATGGTACGGTCATCAGAGGATTTCCAGACAGAGAAGTTGAAGTTTCTGGAAGTGGAAGAAATGAAGACCGGACAATCGACCGGACGGTACGGTCCTAGGGACCGGACAGTACGGTCTTCATTGGAGATGAAGAAGAAGATGGAGATGCGCCTGGAAATAGAGACCGGACAATACGGTCTGGAAGAGACCGGACAGTACGGTCCTTTGTACGGTCTCTAGTTTCGCAGGGCACTTTTGGGCAACGGCTAGTTTTGGGTTGGTAGCCTATAAATAGTTGGTTGCCCGCCCCTTGAGGGGTCTCTTGGCCATTGTTGGAGTGCAGGAAACTCAGAGGAAGCCAAGAGCAAGAGAGAGAAGCACTTGTGAAGGATTTGGAGTGATCCTAGTGCTTGAGAGAGTAGCAATTGCATCCACTTGATCTCTAGGCTAGTGTGAGCTTGAGAGAGTCACTTCGGTTTGTTACTCTTGGTCTATGGCGAGGCCTAGACCGGTTAGGCGTTGGTGTTGAGCTGTCCAAGGAGATTGTGGAAGCTAACACAAGTTTGTACACCGTCTTGGAGCTTCCCGTGCGAAAAAGCATCACTAGTGGAGCGCCCTTTGGCACGCATCACGTGCGGAGCCTTACCTCCGGAGAGTACCCGGATCGAGCCCGGCGGGACGTGCCCGCGACTTCACTCGGAGGGTGAAGTGTGCTCTAGGAGGGATCGCCATCGAGCGGAGGGACGGGGTCGAGACTCCGGCGGGAGTGACCCAACGTGGAGTAGGGGAAGGCGCCACCCTTCCGAGACCACGGGAAAAATCATGAGCATTCATCTATCCTTATCTCCTTTACATACTAGCATTTACGCTTCCGCATTTACTTTTATGTGCTAGTAGAATTGCATGATAGGTTGTCTCTTTACTACTTGGTAAAATTGCTTGCTAGGGTGTTGCTTGTTGCATAGACTAGATTGTGTGCGCGCATCGCTTGCTTTTGTTATCACCATATCTAGTCTTGCTAGCTTCACGCCTAAAGTACGTTTGGGAGAAATTGTTGACACAACCGATTCACCCCCCCCTCTCGGTGCCCTTGATCCTTTCAGCGCCAAAAGTCGGCTCGTAAGCGTGGTGCTATAGCCCACGAAAAAGGCCCGAAACGGCGGATATTCATCTAGTTTTCTTTATACACGAATATATGCATGTGAACTCCTTGAAATTCGCTTCCCATGGCGTGGGCCATGCTGTTATCTTTCCAACAAAAAAAACCGCGCCATAATCGGACGTCGGATGGAGAAGCTATGCTCGTTTTAGTGATGTGACAGCATGTCTCTTGTTCGGGTTGTTTGATCAACTTCTTGTGGTTCCCCGCCACCTGTGAAACCTAAGAATCTTTCTGTCGTCGTCTCGGTTCGCTATGGCAAAAAAAAAATGGACTTTTCGAGCATTTTTCGGATACGCTAGGTCCCGAATAGAGGGCAGCATGCATGGAAATTCACTAAAACGGCTCATAACGGGTGAAAAAGGCCCGAACGCGCGCCGCACAGCCCAAAACCCCACAAAAACCTCGTCAAACGTCTCCTACTACCGGCCAATGCGTATCCGGGAAGGGAACTCGGAAATCGGGCCGGGCGCCAAAAGTCGGCTCGGAGCGTGTGCTATAGCCCACGAAAAAGGCCCGAAACGGCGGATATTCATCTAGTTTTCTTTATATACGAATATATGCATGTGAACTCCTTGAAATTCGCTTCCCATGGCGCGGGCCATGCTGTTATCTTTCCAACAAAAAAAACCGCGCCATAATCGGACGTCGGATGGAGAAGCTATGCTCGTTTTAGTGATGTGACAGCATGTCTCTTGTTCGGGTTGTTTGGTCAACTTCTTGTGGTTCCCCGCCACCTGTGAATAACTGAGAATCTTTCTGTCGTCGTCTCGGTTCGCTATGGCAAAAAAATAGACTTTTCGAGCATTTTTAGGATACGCTAGGTCTGGAATAGAGGGCAGCATGCATGGAAATTCACTAAAACGGCTCATAACGGGTGAAAAAGGCCCGGAACGCGCGCCGCACAGCCCAAAACCCCACAAAAACCTCGTCAAACGTCTCCTACTACCGGCCAATGCGTAAGGGAACTCGGAAATCGGGCCGGGCGCCAAAAGTCGGCTCGGAGCGTGTGCTATAGCCCACGAAAAAGGCCCGAAACGGCGGATATTCATCTAGTTTTCTTTATACATGAATATATGCATGTGAACTCCTTGAAATTCGCTTCCCATGGCGTGGGCCATGCTGTTATCTTTCCAACAAAAAAAACCGCGCCATAATCGGACGTCGGATGGAGAAGCTATGCTCGTTTTAGTGATGTGACAGCATGTCTCTTGTTCGGGTTGTTTGGTCAACTTCTTGTGGTTCCCCGCCACCTGTGAATACCTGAGAATCTTTCTGTCGTCGTCTCGGTTCGCTATGGCAAAAAAATGGACTTTTCGAGCATTTTTCGGATACGCTAGGTCCCGAATAGAGGGCAGCATGCATGGAAATTCACTAAAACGGCTCATAACGGGTGAAAAAGGCCCGGAACGCGCGCCGCACAGCCCAAAACCCCACAAAAACCTCGTCAAACGTCTCCTACTACCGGCCAATCCGTATCCGGGAAGGGAACTCGGAAATCGGGCCGGCGCCAAAAGTCGGCTCGGAGCGTGTGCTATAGCCCACGAAAAAGGCCCGAAACGATGGATATTCATCTAGTTTTCTTTATACACGAATATATGCATGTGAACTCCTTGAAATTCGCTTCCCATGGCGCGGGCCATGCTGTTATCTTTCCAACAAAAAAAACCGCGCCATAATCGGACGTCGGATGGAGAAGCTATGCTCGTTTTAGTGATGTGACAGCATGTCTCTTGTTTCGGGTTGTTTGGTCAACTTCTTGTGGTTCCCCGCTACCTGTGAATACTTGAGAATCTTTCTGTCGTCGTCTCGGCTCGCTATGGCAAAAAAAATGGACTTTTCGACCATTTTTCGGATACGCTAGGTCCCGAATAGAGGGCAGCATGCATGGAAATTCACTAAAACGGCTCATAACGGGTGAAAAAGGCCCGGAACGCGCGCCGCACAGCTCAAAACCCCACAAAAACCTCGTCAAACGTCTCCTACTACCGGCCAATGCGTATCCGGGAAGGGAACTCGGAAATCGGGCCGGGCGCCAAAAGTCGGCTCGGAGCGTGTGCTATAGCCCACGAAAAAGGCCCGAAACGGCGGATATTCATCTAGTTTTCTTTATACACGAATATATGCATGTGAACTCCTTGAAATTCGCTTCCCATGGCGCGGGCCATGCTGTTATCTTTCCAACAAAAAAAACCGCGCCATAATCGGACCTCGGATGGTGAAGCTATGCTCGTTTTAGTGATGTGACAGCATGTCTCTTGTTCGGGTTGTTTGGTCAACTTCTTGTGGTTCCCCGCCACCTGTGAATACCTGAGAATCTTTCTGTCGTCGTCTCGGTTCGCTATGGCAAAAAAAATGGACTTTTCAAGCATTTTTCGGATACGCTAGGTCCCGAATAGAGGGCAGCATGCATGGAAATTCACTAAAACGGCTCATAACAGGTGAAAAAGGCCCGGAACGCGCGCCGCACAGCTCAAAATCCCACAAAAACCTCGTCAAACGTCTCCTACTACCGGCCAATGCGTATCCGGGAAGGGAACTCGGAAATCGGGCCGGGCGCCAAAAGTCGGCTCGTAGCGTGTGCTATAGCCCACGAAAAAGGCCCGAAACGGCGGATATTCATCTAGTTTTCTTTATACACGAATATATGCATGTGAACTCCTTGAAATTCGCTTCCCATGGCGCGGGCCATGCTGTTATCTTTCCAACAAAAAAAACCGCGCCATAATCGGACGTCGGATGGAGAAGCTATGCTCGTTTTAGTGATGTGACAGCATGTCTCTTGTTCGGGTTGTTTGGTCAACTTCTTGTGGTTCCCCGCCACCTGTGAATACCTGAGAATCTTTCTGTCATCGTCTCGGTTCGCTATGGCAAAAAAATGGACTTTTCGAGCATTTTTCGGATACGCTAGGTCCCGAATAGAGGGCAGCATGCATGGAAATTCACTAAAACGGCTCATAACGGGTGAAAAAGGCCCGGAACGCGCGCCGCACAGCCCAGAACTCCACAAAAACCTCGTCAAACGTCTCCTACTACCGGCCAATGCCTATCCGGGAAGGGAACTCAGAAATCGGGCCGGGCGCCAAAAGTCGGCTCGGAGCGTGTGCTATAGCCCACGAAAAAGGCCCGAAACGGCGGATATTCATCTAGTTTTCTTTATACACGAATATATGCATGTGAACTCCTTGAAATTCGCTTCCCATGGCGCGGGCCATGCTGTTATCTTTCCAACAAAAAAAAACCGCGCCATAATCGAACCTCGGATGGAGAAGCTATGCTCGTTTTAGTGATGTGACAGCATGTCTCTTGTTCGGGTTGTTTGGTCAACTTCTTGTGGTTCCCCGCCACCTGTGAATACCTGAGAATCTTTCTGTCGTCGTCTCGGTTCGCTATGGCAAAAAAAATAGACTTTTCGAGCATTTTTCGGATACGCTAGGTCCCGAATAGAGGGCAGCATGCATGGAAATTCACTAAAACGGCTCATAACGGGTGAAAAAGGCCCGGAACGCGCGCCGCACAGCCCAAAACCCCACAAAAACCTCGTCAAACGTCTTCTACTACCGGCCAATGCGTATCCGGGAAGGGAACTCGGAAATCGGGCCGGGCGCCAAAAGTCGGCTCGGTTCGTGTGCTATAGCCCACGAAAAAGGCCCGAAACGGCGGATATTCATCTAGTTTTCTTCATACACGAATATATGCATGTGAACTCCTTGAAATTCGCTTCCCATGGTGCGGGCCATGCTGTTATCTTCCAACAAAAAAACCGCGCCATAATCGGACCTCGGATGGAGAAGCTATGCTCGTTTTAGTGATGTGACAGCATGTCTCTTGTTCGGGTTGTTTGGTCAACTTCTTGTGGTTCCCCGCCACCTGTGAATACCTGAGAATCTTTCTGTCGTCGTCTCGGTTCGCTATGGCAAAAAAAATAGACTTTTCGAGCATTTTTCGGATACGCTAGGTCCCGAATAGAGGGCAGCATGCATGGAAATTCACTAAAACGGCTCATAACGGGTGAAAAAGGCCCGGAACGCGCGCCGCACAGCCCAAAACCCCACAAAAACCTCGTCAAACGTCTCCTACTACCGGCCAATGCGTATCCGGGAAGGGAACTCGGAAATCGGGCCGGGCGCCAAAAGTCGGCTCGGAGCGTGTGCTATAGCCCACGAAAAAGGCCCGAAACGGCGGATATTCATCTAGTTTTCTTTATACACGAATATATGCATGTGAACTCCTTGAAATTCGCTTCCCATGGCGTGGGCCAGGCTGTTATCTTTCCAACAAAAAAACACGCGCCATAATCGGACGTCGGATGGAGAAGCTATGCTCGTTTTAGTGATGTGACAGCATGTCTCTTGTTCGGGTTGTTTGGTCAACTTCTTGTGGTTCCCCGCCACCTGTGAATACCTGAGAATCTTTCTGTCGTCGTCTCGGTTCGCTATGGCAAAAAAAATGGACTTTTCGAGCATTTTTCGGATACGCTAGGTCCCGAATAGAGGGCAGCATGCATGGAAATTCACTAAAACGGCTCATAACGGGTGAAAAAGGCTCGGAACGCGCGCCGCACAGCCCAAAACCCCACAAAAACCTCGTCAAACGTCTCCTACTACCGGCCAATGCGTATCCGGGAAGGGAACTCGGAAATCGGGCCGGGCGCCAAAAGTCGGCTCGGAGCGTGTGCTATAGCCCACGAAAAAGGCCCGAAACGGCGGATATTCATCTAGTTTTCTTTATACACGAATATATGCATGTGAACTCCTTGAAATTCGCTTCCCATGGCGTGGGCCATGCTGTTATCTTTCCAACAAAAAAAAACCGCGCCATAATCGGACGTCGGATGGAGAAGCTATGCTCGTTTTAGTGATGTGACAGCATGTCTCTTGTTCGGTTGTTTGGTCAACTTCTTGTGGTTCCCCGCCACCTGTGAATACCTGAGAATCTTTCTGTCGTCGTCTCGGTTCGCTATGGCAAAAAAAATGGACTTTTCGAGCTTTTTTCGGATACGCTAGGTCCCGAATAGAGGGCAGCATGCATGGAAATTCACTAAAACGGCTCATAGCGGGTGAAAAAGGCCCGGAACGCGCGCCGCACAGCCCAAAACCCCACAAAAACCTCGTCAAACGTCTCCTACTACCGGCCAATGCGTATCCGGGAAGGGAACTCGGAAATCGGGTCGGGCGCCAAAAGTCGGCTCGGAGCGTGTGCTATAGCCCACGAAAAAGGCCCGAAACGGCGGATATTCATCTAGTTTTCTTTATACACGAATATATGCATGTGAACTCCTTGAAATTCGCTTCCCATGGCGTGGGCCATGCTGTTATCTTTCCAACAAAAAAACCGCGCCATAATCGGACGTCGGATGGAGAAGCTATGCTCGTTTTAGTGATGTGACAGCATGTCTCTTGTTCGGGTTGTTTGGTCAACTTCTTGTGGTTCCCCGCCACCTGTGAATACCTGAGAATCTTTCTGTCGTCGTCTCGGTTCGCTATGGCAAAAAAATGGACTTTTCGAGTATTTTTCGGATACGGTAGGTCCCGAATAGAGGGCAGCATGCATGGAAATTCACTAAAACGGCTCATAACGGGTGAAAAAGGCCCGGAACGCGCGCCGCACAGCCCAAAACCCCACAAAAACCTCGTCAAACGTCTCCTACTACCGGCCAATGCGTATCCGGGAAGGGAACTCGGAAATCGGGCCGGGCGCCAAAAGTCGGCTCGGAGCGTGTGCTATAGCCCACGAAAAAGGCCCGAAACGGCGGATATTCATCTAGTTTTCTTTATACACGAATATATGCATGTGAACTCCTTGAAATTCGCTTCCCATGGCGTGGGCCATGCTGTTATCTTTCCAACAAAAAAAACCGCGCCATAATCGGACGTCGGATGGAGAAGCTATGCTCGTTTTAGTGATGTGACAGCATGTCTCTTGTTCGGGTTGTTTGGTCAACTTCTTGTGGTTCCCCGCCACCTGTGAATACCTGAGAATCTTTCTGTCGTCGTCTCGGTTCGCTATGGCAAAAAAAATGGACTTTTCGAGTATTTTTCGGATACGGTAGGTCCCGAATAGAGGGCAGCATGCATGGAAATTCACTAAAACGGCTCATAACGGGTGAAAAAGGCCCGGAACGCGCGCCGCACAGCCCAAAACCCCACAAAAACCTCGTCAAACGTCTCCTACTACCGGCTAATGCGTATCAGGGAAGGGAACTCGGAAATCGGGTCGGGCGCCAAAAGTCGGCTCGGAGCGTGTGCTATAGCCCACGAAAAAGGCCCGAAACGACGGATATTCATCTAGTTTTCTTTATACACGAATATATGCATGTGAACTCCTTGAAATTCGCTTCCCATGGCGTGGGCCATGCTGTTATCTTTCCAACAAAAAAAACCGCGCCATAATCGGACGTCGGATGGAGAAGCTATGCTCGTTTTAGTGATGTGACAGCATGTCTCTTGTTCGGGTTGTTTGGTCAACTTCTTGTGGTTCCCCGCCACCTGTGAATACCTGAGAATCTTTCTGTCGTCGTCTCGGTTCGCTATGGTAAAAAAAATGGACTTTTCGAGTATTTTTCGGATACGGTAGGCCCCGAATAGAGGGCAGCATGCATGGAAATTCACTAAAGCGGCTCATAACGGGTGAAAAAGGCCCGGAACGCGCGCCGCACAGCCCAAAACCCCACAAAAACCTCGTCAAACGTCTCCTACTACCGGCCAATGCGTATCCGGGAAGGGAACTCGGAAATCGGGCCGGGCGCCAAAAGTCGGCTCGGAGCGTGTGCTATAGCCCACGAAAAAGGTCCGAAACGGCGGATATTCATCTAGTTTTCTTTATACACGAATATATGCAAGCGAACTCCTTGAAATTCGCTTCCCATGGCGTGGGCCATGCTATTATCTTTCCAACAAAAAAAACCGCGCCATAATCGGACGTCGGATGGAGAAGCTATGCTCGTTTTAGTGATGTGACAGCATGTCTCTTGTTCGGGTTGTTTGGTCAACTTCTTGTGGTTCCCCGCCACCTGTGAATACCTGAGAATCTTTCTGTCGTCGTCTCGGTTCGCTATGGAAAAAAAAATAGACTTTTCGAGTATTTTTCGGATACGGTAGGTCCCGAATAGAGGGCAGCATGCATGGAAATTCACTAAAACGGCTCATAACGGGTGAAAAAGGCCCGGAACGCGCGCCGCACAGCCCAAAACCCCACAAAAACCTCGTCAAACGTCTCCTACTACCGGCCAATGCGTATCCGGGAAGGGAACTCGGAAATCGGGCCGGGCGCCAAAAGTCGGCTCGGAGCGTGTGCTGTAGCCCACGAAAAAGGTCCGAAACGGCGGATATTCATCTAGTTTTCTTTATACACGAATATATGCAAGCGAACTCCTTGAAATTCGCTTCCCATGGCGTGGGCCATGCTGTTATCTTTCCAACAAAAAAAACCGCGCCATAATCGGACGTCGGATGGAGAAGCTATGCTCGTTTTAGTGATGTGACAGCATGTCTCTTGTTCGGGTTGTTTGGTCAACTTCTTGTGGTTCCCCGCCACCTGTGAATACCTGAGAATCTTTCTGTCGTCGTCTCGGTTCGCTATGGCAAAAAAAAGGACTTTTCGAGTATTTTTCGGATACGGTAGGTCCCGAATAGAGGGCAGCATGCATGGAAATTCACTAAAACGGCTCATAACGGGTGAAAAAGGCCCGGAACGCGCGCCGCACAGCCCAAAACCCCACAAAAACCTCGTCAAACGTCTCCTACTACCGGCTAATGCGTATCCGGGAAGGGAACTCGGAAATCGGGTCGGGCGCCAAAAGTCGGCTCGGAGCGTGTGCTATAGCCCACGAAAAAGGCCCGAAACGACGGATATTCATCTAGTTTTCTTTATACACGAATATATGCAGGTGAACTCCTTGAAATTCGCTTCCCATGGCGTGGGCCATGCTGTTATCCACACAAAAAAAACCGCGCCATAATCGGACGTCGGATGGAGAAGCTATGCTCGTTTTAGTGATGTGACAGCATGTCTCTTGTTCGGGTTGTTTGGGTCAACTTCTTGTGGTTCCCCGCCACCTGTGAATACCTGAGAATCTTTCTGTCGTCGTCTCGGTTCGCTATGGTAAAAAAAAATGGACTTTTCGAGTATTTTTCGGATACGGTAGGCCCCGAATAGAGGGCAGCATGCATGGAAATTCACTAAAGCGGCTCATAACGGGTGAAAAAGGCCCGGAACGCGCGCCGCACAGCCCAAAACCCCACAAAAACCTCGTCAAACGTCTCCTACTACCGGCCAATGCGTGTCCGGAAGGGAACTCGGAAATCGGGCCGGGCGCCAAAAGTCGGCTCGGAGCGTGTGCTATAGCCCACGAAAAAGGTCCGAAACGGCGGATATTCATCTAGTTTTCTTTATACACGAATATATGCAAGTGAACTCCTTGAAATTCGCTTCCCATGGCGTGGGCCATGCTGTTATCTTTCCAACAAAAAAAACGCGCCATAATCGGACGTCGGATGGAGAAGCTATGCTCGTTTTAGTGATGTGACAGCATGTCTCTTGTTCGGGTTGTTTGGTCAACTTCTTGTGGTTCCCCGCCACCTGTGAATACCTGAGAATCTTTCTGTCGTCGTCTCGGTTCGCTATGGCAAAAAAAATGGACTTTTCGAGTATTTTTCGGATACGGTAGGTCCCGAATAGAGGGCAGCATGCATGGAAATTCACTAAAACGGCTCATAACGGGTGAAAAAGGCCCGGAACGCGCGCCGCACAGCCCAAAACCCCACAAAAACCTCGTCAAACGTCTCCTACTACCGGCCAATGCGTATCCGGGAAGGGAACTCGGAAAAATCGGGCCGGGCGCCAAAAGTCGGCTCGGAGCGTGTGCTATAGCCCACGAAAAAGGCCCGAAACGGCGGATATTCATCTAGTTTTCTTTATGCACGAATATATGCATGTGAACTCCTTGAAATTCGCTTCCCATGGCGTGGGCCATGCTGTTATCTTTCCAACAAAAAAACCCGCGCCATAATCGGACGTCGGATGGAGAAGCTATGCTCGTTTTAGTGATGTGACAGCATGTCTCTTGTTCGGGTTGTTTGGTCAACTTCTTGTGGTTCCCCGCCACTGTGAATACCTGAGAATCTTTCTGTCGTCGTCTCGGTTCGCTATGGCAAAAAAAATGGACTTTTCGAGCATTTTTCGGATACGCGAGGTCCCGAATAGAGGGCAGCATGCATGGAAATTCACTAAAACGGCTCATAACGGGTGAAAAAGGCCCGGAACGCGCGCCGCACAGCCCAAAACCCCACAAAAACCTCGTCAAACGTCTCCTACTACCGGCCAATGCGTATCCGGGAAGGGTGTAAGCTTCATGACCATTGGAGCTAGGGAAACCCCAAGGTATGAATGTTTTGGTGATAGGATGAGAACCATGAATGTGACTAACACTCTTTGTGAGATCTTATAGGTCACATATAAAGAAAGCTCCGTCCGTTGGTGGTGAACGCCAACACACCATGAACTTATTCACAAGGATGATTGGTTGCCTTCATCTACACAAGAACGGACTTGATGGAGTCGCGGAGAAGACATGGATCAAGGCTAAGGACATGCTAGATCCAAGCGGGTGTTGCTTGGTTAGATGTTAGCTTGAGTCCATAGGAAAAACCGGACTATCAAGAGGGTTCGAGGTGGTTCTCTTAGTACACACTAGTTATAGAGATCATTGGATGCATGGTGAGTCTCTCAGGGGCTAGGGTGGCAGAAGAGAGTTGGAGGAACCAAAAAGATCAAGTGTTGAAGAAGAAGATCAAGAAGAAGATCGAAGCTGCGAAGGCAGAGGAGACCGGACAGTACGGTCATGGAGACCGTACAATACGGTCTACAGAGGAGTTCCAGACAGAAGAGCTTAAGTTTCTGGAAGTTGGAGAAATAGAGACCGGACAGTACGGTACCTAGGGACCGGACAGTACGGTCTCTATTGGAGTGATCCAGACAGAGAAGCTGAAGTTTCTGGAAGTTGAAGAATGAAGACCGGACAATTGACAGGATGGTACGGTCATGGAGACCGTACAATACGGTATTACAGGAGAAGAGCAACAGAGAAGGAGAAGTTTCTGTTGGCTGAAGAAGAAGTGGAGACCGGACAATACGGTCCTAGGGACCGTACAATACGGTCTGGTTTGAGATGATGAACAGCACTCCCCGGACGCCAGTCTGGTAGAGACCGGACAATACGGTCAGATGGAGACCGGACAATACGGTCCTATTGTACGGTCCTTACGCAGACTGGGTACTTTTGGACAACGGCTAGTTTGAGGTTGGAGGCCTATATATAGTCGGTTGTTTACCTCTTTGAGGTGCTCTTGGACCCAGGAAAGAGGGGAGGTGCTGCCAAGAAGCCAAGAGGGAGATGTGTGAAGCACTTGAGAGGGATTTGGAGTGATCCTAGTGCTTGAGAGAGTAGCAAGTTGCATCCTTTGATCTCTAGGCTAGTGTGGGCTTGAGAGAGTCATCTAGGGCTGTTACTCTTGGTCTATGGCAAGGCCTAGACCGGTTAGGCGTCGGTGTTGAGCTGTCCAAGGAGATTGTGGAAGTCGACACAAGTTTGTACATGGTCTTGGAGCTTCCCGTGCGAAAGAAGCATCACTAGTGGAGCGCCCTTTGGCACGCATCAAGTGCGGAGCCTTACCTCCGGAAGAGTACCCGGGATCGAGCCCGGCGGGACGTGCCCGCGACTTCACTCGGAGGGTGAAGTGTGCTCTAGGAGGGATCGCCATCGAGCGGAGGGACGGGGTCGAGACTCCGGCGGGAGTGACCCAACGTGGAGTAGGGGAAGGCGCCATCCTTCCGAGACCACGGGAAAACATCATGAGCATTCTCTATCCCTTCTCCTTTACTACTCGCATTTACTTATCGCACTTCATATGATTGCTTGTAGTACTTGAGTTGTGCTCTTACCTTGCTTGTGTATTTACCTTGGTACCTACTAGCTTCACTAGGTTTGCTTGATTGCCTTGCTCGTGTGCTTACTTGTTATAGCCTATCTAATAGCTCTAAGGACTCTACTTAGTGTGCCTAGTATCTTGGTTGCCTTGTCTCTAGTTATCTTGTTCCTTGCCTTGCCTAGCTTAAGTCTTCCGCTATATATCTATCTTGTGCTAGGTTGCTAGTGTGGTGTGATTGCGTTATCTATATGCACTAGCTATATAGGCTAAGGATACTCCTTAGTGTGCTTTACCTTGTTACTAGAACTACTCACTAGGAGTCGTTTGGGTGTAAGTGTTTGGAAATAGATTCTAGAGTGGACCGATTCACCCCCCCCCCTCTCGGTCACACGATCCTTACAAGTGGTATCAGAGCCAAGTGCTCATTATTAGGGCTTTACCGCCTTGAGTCGTGACCGGGATTGCGTGTGGGAAAATGGAGTCCACTCATGATGACGTTTCTAACACTTCCATCGCCTCTACCTTGATTGAGCCTTATGATTGTGTGCTTAATGACATTTCCTACTATGGTGTGCGCGATGAGTATGATGAGCTTGTTTTGAATGATAATGAGGATATCACTAACTTCGCATCTCGCTTGTATGTTCTTGCTAGGAAACTCATGTCACGAGGCTATCCATCTATTATGCACAAGCATGTTGTGAAGAAGCTTATCCGATCTCTACCACTCTCGCGGTTTGGTATTCTTGCTTTTGCTCGAGTGGATGAGTTTGTGAACATGCCCTATGATGAGGTGGTTGCTATTCTCTCCTCTCTTGAGGAGATATCAAGAAGGGCAAGGATATCTCTCATGCAAGTGAAGATCAACACATTAAAGCTCAACCTCTACCTCAAGCTCAATCATCATCTCGTGTTGGTGAAGGTTCTTCTTCTCGGGATCAAGAGGATGGATATCTCAAGCTATGTGATGAGTTGGACCACATCTCTATGGAGCCGAATGAAGATCTTGTTGAGTTTGCTCTTCGGATGGATTCTCTCATCAAGAGGATAAATGAGAACAAGCTTTGGATAGTCACTAAGGGTCAAGGTCTTAGAAGGTTTCTTGATGCTCTCCCGATGGACAAGTATGGTGATCACATTGAGTTTGAGAGCTTTGAGCTTGAGTCATATTCAATTGAGCAAGTCATCGAGATCGTCACAAGAAGAAGGGCTCGCTCTTTGCTCTCTAACACATTCAAGACCCCAAGTGATGATGAGGAAGAAGAAGAAGATGATAGAGTTCCGGTTTTCTATTGTGATGATGACTATTCAAGTGATAGTGATGATGAGCCGAAGCCTATCAAGGAATATCCCCGGATGGAGATCTCTTACCTCCTTTCTATGAAGACTACTACAACATGTATGAACCGGGCCTTGCCGGTGGAGCTCACTACCTTCTCCTTGACATGTATGATGAGTTCTACAAGAAAAGAGAAGAAACTTGGCTTGAGTGTTGGAAGAGGCTCCTCATAATGTTTGCAAGAGTCAATTCTTTTGAAGGGAAGGAGAAGGTTAGTGATGAGAGTGCTATACGGATAATGTTGTCTCTCCTCCCCTATCATCGGAAGATCTATGTCCTAAATGATATTGGTGATGATATTGATCGGATGCCTCTCAAGGAAGCTATCTTGATTGCCTTATCTTATGAGCATCAAATGTACAACATCCTTGAGTACGCCAATGGAAGTGATGAAGTGGGAAGATTTCAAGCCTATCCTCTTGGGAACCATGTCCTACACTTGGGATATGATCGGAGTGAGTGGAGACACAATGGAGTCACCAAGGCAATGATTGACGCCTTGGATGCATTGGATTTGGACTTTCTCAATGGAGTTCCCATGGCCTACATCAATAGCATCAAGAGCAAGCAAGAGGTAGATAACATGTCAATTGATTCTTTTGATACTAACCCTCCTCTTTGCTTGATGGCTACTTCCAAGGTGAACTACAAGATTGGCGGCAAACATTGGGTGTTGGATAGTGGGTGCACTCAACACATGACCGGTACTTCATCCATTTTCACCAACTTGGAAGAAAATGAAGATCATGACAAGGTCACATTTGGGGACAACTCCAAGCATAAGGTGAGAGGTCTTGGTAAGGTGGCTATCTCAAATGACCTCTCTATCTCTAATGTATTGCTTGTTGAGTCTCTAAACTTCAATCTTCTATCCGTTGCTCAAATATGTGATCTTGGTTTTTCTTGTAACTTTGATGCTAATGGGGTGGTTCTTCATAATGATGCTATGGGTCTCACTATCAAGGGCTTTCGTCATAATAATCTATATGTTGTTGATTTTGAGACTAACATTGTTGCCCCTAGCACTTGTCTCTTCACTAAGTCCGCTCTAGGTTGGCTATGGCATCGGAGGCTTGCTCACATTGGTATGGGTCAACTCAAGCGTGTAATGAAGAACAAACTAGTGAGAGGAGTCAAGGATGTCACCTTTGAGAAGGACAAGCTATGTAGTGCATGCCAAGCCGGAAAGCAAGTGGCTTCACCTCATCCATCCAAGAATTTCTTGTCAACTTCAAGACCTCTCGAGCTCTTACACATTGATCTCTTCGGGCCTACAACTTATGTGAGCATTGGCGGGAATCTCTATTGCTTGGTGGTAGTGGACGACTACTCAAGATATACTTGGGTATTCTTTCTTGAGAACAAGGCACAAGCAATTGGGATATTCAAGAAGTTTGCTAGAAGAGTGCAAAATGAGTATGGGCATCGCATCAAGAAGATTCGGAGTGATAATGGGACGGAGTTCAAAAACTCTATCATTGAAGACTATTGTGATGAGATTGGCATAAAGCATGAGTTCTCGGCTACATACACTCCTCAACAAAATGGTGTTGTTGAGAGGAAGAACAAGACACTTATCACTCTTGCTCGTGCTATGCTTGATGAGTACAACACTCCGGAGAAGTTTTGGGCGGAAGCTATCAACACCGCATGCTACACCTCTAACCGGATCTATCCTCACAAGTTGCTAAACAAGACTCCATATGAAGTGATTGTTGGGAGAAGACCGAATGTCGCCTACTTCCGAGTGTTTGGTTGCAAGTGCTATATCTACAAGAAGAGGGAAAGACTTGGCAAGTTCGAGAAGAGGACCGATGTGGGCATTCTTGTCGGTTACTCGGGCTCGGCTAAGGCTTATCGGGTTTACAACACCTCTACCGGTTTTGTTGAAGAAACCTATGATGTGCAATTTGATGAATCTCACGGGTCTCAAGAAGACCCTCCTTCTTCTCATATTGTAGGTGATGAACCCGTGGAGGAAGCTTTGGAGAACATGCCCATTGGTGAAGTTATTCCTCGTGAAGATGAACCTCCGACACCTCCTCCAACAACTTCATCAAATGGAGCTTCTACTAGTACATCTCAAGTAAATCCAAGCTCTCCCTCAAGTGAACAACATCAAGCACCTTCAAGCGAACCGCAACAAGCATCTTCGAGTCAAGCTACTCCAAGCGGACCGCAACAAGCATCTTCGAGTCAAGCTACTCCAAATGAACCGCAACAAGCGCCATCAAGTCCACCTCATGCATCTACGAGCCAAGCTTCACCGAGCAATCAAGAACAAGCACAATCTACTTCAACTCAAGATGATGGCTCGGGTTCACCTCTTCGACAACAAGACACTCACATCTCAAGGGAGCAAGCCGCAAGAGACGCGCAAGACACTTCGCCGGCCCCTCCTCCTCCTCGACAAGAACCTTCAAGGAAGCACAAACCCATTGCTCGAGATCATTCACGTGATCTCATCATTGGGAGTCCTTCTCAAGGGTTAAAGACTAGGAGAAGTCAATATAAGCCAAATTATGTTGATGAAGCTAACATTGTTGAGAACTTCTCTTTTGTCTCTACCCTAGAGCCGAAGACGATCGAGGAAGCCTTGAAAGACCACAAGTGGGTGCTATCCATGCAAGAGGAGCTCAACAACTTCAAGAGGAATGATGTTTGGAAGTTGGTGAAGCGGCCCAAGCGATCCAATGTCATTGGCGCTAAGTGGGTCTTCAAGAACAAGCAAGATGAGAAGGGAGCAATCGTGAGGAACAAGGCAAGACTTGTGGCGAAGGGCTACTCTCAAGTTGAAGGCGTCGATTTCGACGAGACTTTCGCCCCCGTCGCTCGTCTTGAGGCTATAAGAACACTTCTTGCTTATGCTTCTCATTTTGATTTTAAACTTCACCAAATGGATGTGAAAAGTGCATTTCTCAATGGACTAATCAATGAAGAAGTTTATGTAGAGCAACCTCCCGGCTTCGAGGACCCCGAGCATCCGGACCATGTGTACAAGCTTAAGAAGGCTCTCTACGGACTCAAACAAGCACCAAGAGCATGGTATGAACGACTTCGAGATCATCTCATCACCAAGGGCTACAAGATCGGTAGTATCGACAACACTCTCTTTACTAAGCATATTGGTGATGATCTTTTGTTTGTCAAATCTATGTTGATGATATCATCTATGGCTCCACTAACGAAATCTATAATGATGAGTTCCGTGCTCTTATGAAGAAAGAGTTTGAGATGTCCATGATAGGTGAACTTCATGTCTTCCTCGGTTTTCAAGTCAAGCAAATGAAGGAGGGCACGTTCATCTACCAAGAGAAGTACACTCGGGATCTTCTTAAGAGATTCGGCATGGAAGACTCCAAGTCCTACGACACACCTATGGCTACAAGTGTCCCTCTTGATGTGGATGTAAAAGGTATACCGGTGGATCCTAAACTCTATCGTTCTATGATTGGTTCACTTCTTTACCTTACCGCATCTAGACCGGATATCATGTTTAGTGTGTGCCTTTGTGCTCGTTATCAAGCTAACCCCAAGGAGTCCCATATGAGTGCCGTGAAAAGAATTCTTAGGTATGTCAAGAGCACTCCTACAATGGGCCTATGGTATCCAAAAGGCTCGGACTTTGGACTTGTTGGCTATGCGGACTCGGACTTCGCCGGATGCAAAGTGAGTAGAAAGAGTACCTCCGGTGGATGCCAATTTCTTGGACAATCACTCATCTCATGGAGTTCCAAGAAACAAAATTGTGTGGCTATCTCTACGGCGGAGGCGGAATATTTGGCGGCCGGTGCTTGTTGTGCTCAACTCCTATACATGAAGCAAACCCTATTGGACTATGGATTATCTTATGGGCAAGTACCTCTCTATTGTGATAGCGAAAGTGCTATCAATATGGCTCTCAACAAGGGTGATCACGGCCATGCCAAGCACATTGAAGTCAAGCATCACTTCATTCGAGATCATGTGGCCAAGAAGGATATTGAATTGATTGGTGTTCGGACTCATGAACAATTGGCGGACATCTTCACCAAGCCACTTGACAAGAAGACCTTTTGTAAGCTCCGGGGAGAACTCAATGTTCTCGACCTCTCCGACTTCACTTGATATCCTTGAGCTTACATATGTATATATGTATATATACTTTGCTTGTTTTTTGTTTGTGTTGTTGTTTTTGTGTGTTCTTCTTGTTTTGTAGGACCGACGACTAACCTTCTTGAGATAGCAATGAGCATGGGTTAAGCTTGGGATTGGTGGCACTTGGCTCCCGAGGCTTTGAAGAATGGCTCGTTGTGATCAAGCTCATGAAGGGCTCAAACTTGTTGTTGGTAACTTCGCTCTTAGCTTTCTCTTGTTTTACCCTTATAGCATCATGCATTGTACACTTATCATTCCTTGCATTCGCATCATGCATCTTGCATAAGTGTCTCGGCGCCGAGCACCCATCTAGGGGGAGTTGCTTATTCACAATATGAGTATATGACCTCCTATGATGAATTTATAGCAATGCTATATGAGCTTCATGCCCATTGAACCAAGAATTTTGAGCTCCAAGGTTAAATCCACTTGCGCGGCTCAAAGTCTAAGGGTTCATACATTTCCATCATCATCAACTAACCCCTATGTACTTCAAGACAATATTCTTTTGAGAATGTGTGTAGGGATAATTGTTGGGAGATGGAGAATCACGGATCTAGGGGGAGCTTCACGCCAAATCAAGTAACTCATTTTCCCACTCGTCTCATACACTTACACTAACCTTTTCTCCCTTGGAAGAATTTCTTTTTGAGTGATAGATGCCAAAGGGGGAGAAGAGTTGGGCTTAATGATCGAGCAAGAATATGGGGGGAGAAGAGTTCGAGCGGAGGAGAATACGGGAAGAAGAGTTCGGACTTACAATGAGTTGGAAGATGTCACCTCAAGGGGGAGTTTGTACAAGAGAAGATCAAGTGATCAAGACGATCGATCTTCGCACAATCTTGAGGTGATGAAGAAGAAGCAATGCCGTCTCAAGGGGGAGTTTGCGCGAATGAAGATCAAGTGATCAAGATGATCGATCTTCACACAATCTTGAGATTGGTACATTTGTCAAGGGGGAGCGGAATTCTACAAAGTAAGTATGAAGGTAAACCCCTTGCAACCTTTGCTTGTCATAGCTCCATGTGCTTTCTTTCACTTGTGATATGAGTTTTTGCTCTAACTTGTGACTTCTTTTGAGCTATGACTTGCCTCGACCTAATCAACAAGGTAACTATCTCTCTATCATATACTTGCTGTTTAGTGTCTTGATCGAGTTGCGCTTTTATCTTGGCTTTTGTCATTACATTCTTTATCTTCTCGATCATTTTTATCATGGTTGTCATCCATCACCAAAAAGGGGGAGATTGTAAGCTTCATGACCATTGGAGCTAGGGAAACCCCAAGGTATGAATGTTTTGGTGATAGGATGAGAACCATAAATGTGACTAACACTCTTTGTGAGATCTTATAGGTCACATATAAAGAAAGCTCCGTCCGTTGGTGGTGAACGCCAACACACCATGAACTTATTCACAAGGATGATTGGTTGCCTTCATCTACACAAGAACGGACTTGATGGAGTCGCGGAGAAGACATGGATCAAGGCTAAGGACATGCTAGATCCAAGCGGGTGTTGCTTGGTTAGATGTTAGCTTGAGTCCATAGGAAAAACCGGACTATCAAGAGGGTTCGAGGTGGTTCTCTTAGTACACACTAGTTATAGAGATCATTGGATGCATGGTGAGTCTCTCAGGGGCTAGGGTGGCAGAAGAGAGTTGGAGGAACCAAAAAGATCAAGTGTTGAAGAAGAAGATCAAGAAGAAGATCGAAGCTGCGAAGGCAGAGGAGACCGGACAGTACGGTCATGGAGACCGTACAATACGGTCTACAGAGGAGTTCCAGACAGAAGAGCTTAAGTTTCTGGAAGTTGGAGAAATAGAGACCGGACAGTTGACCGGACAGTACGGTCCTAGGGACCGGACAGTACGGTCTCTATTGGAGTGATCCAGACAGAGAAGCTGAAGTTTCTGGAAGTTGAAGAATGAAGACCGGACAATTGACAGGATGGTACGGTCATGGAGACCGTACAATACGGTCTTACAGGAGAAGAGCAACAGAGAAGGAGAAGTTTCTGTTGGCTGAAGAAGAAGTGGAGACCGGACAATACGGTCCTAGGGACCGTACAATACGGTCTGGTTTGAGATGATGAACAGCACTCCCCGGACGCCAGTCTGGTAGAGACCGGACAATACGGTCAGATGGAGACCGGACAATACGGTCCTATTGTACGGTCCTTACGCAGACTGGGTACTTTTGGACAACGGCTAGTTTGAGGTTGGAGGCCTATATATAGTCGGTTGTTTACCTCTTTGAGGTGCTCTTGGACCCAGGAAAGAGGGGAGGTGCTGCCAAGAAGCCAAGAGGGAGATGTGTGAAGCACTTGAGAGGGATTTGGAGTGATCATAGTGCTTGAGAGAGTAGCAAGTTGCATCCTTTGATCTCTAGGCTAGTGTGGGCTTGAGAGAGTCATCTAGGGCTGTTACTCTTGGTCTATGGCAAGGCCTAGACCGGTTAGGCGTCGGTGTTGAGCTGTCCAAGGAGATTGTGGAAGTCGACACAAGTTTGTACATGGTCTTGGAGCTTCCCGTGCGAAAGAAGCATCACTAGTGGAGCGCCCTTTGGCACGCATCAAGTGCGGAGCCTTACCTCCGGAAGAGTACCCGGGATCGAGCCCGGCGGGACGTGCCCGCGACTTCACTCGGAGGGTGAAGTGTGCTCTAGGAGGGATCGCCATCGAGCGGAGGGACGGGGTCGAGACTCCGGCGGGAGTGACCCAACGTGGAGTAGGGGAAGGCGCCATCCTTCCGAGACCACGGGAAAACATCATGAGCATTCTCTATCCCTTCTCCTTTACTACTCGCATTTACTTATCGCACTTCATATGATTGCTTGTAGTACTTGAGTTGTGCTCTTACCTTGCTTGTGTATTTACCTTGGTACCTACTAGCTTCACTAGGTTTGCTTGATTGCCTTGCTCGTGTGCTTACTTGTTATAGCCTATCTAATAGCTCTAAGGACTCTACTTAGTGTGCCTAGTATCTTGGTTGCCTTGTCTCTAGTTATCTTGTTCCTTGCCTTGCCTAGCTTAAGTCTTCCGCTATATATCTATCTTGTGCTAGGTTGCTAGTGTGGTGTGATTGCGTTATCTATATGCACTAGCTATATAGGCTAAGGATACTCCTTAGTGTGCTTTACCTTGTTACTAGAACTACTCACTAGGAGTCGTTTGGGTGTAAGTGTTTGGAAATAGATTCTAGAGTGGACCGATTCACCCCCCCCCTCTCGGTCACACGATCCTTACAAAGGGAACTCGGAAATCGGGCCGGGCGCCAAAAGTCGGCTCGTAGCGTGTGCTATAGCCCACGAAAAAGGCCCGAAACGGCGGATATTCATCTAGTTTTCTTTATACACGAATATATGCATGTGAACTCCTTGAAATTCGCTTCCCATGGCGTGGGCCATGCTGTTATCTTTCCAACAAAAAAACCCGCGCCATAATCGGACGTCGGATGGAGAAGCTATGCTCGTTTTAGTGATGTGACAGCATGTCTCTTGTTCGGGTTGTTTGGTCAAGTTCTTGTGGTTCCCCGCCACCTGTGAATACCTGAGAATCTTTCTGTCGTCGTCTCGGTTCGCTATGGCAAAAAAAATGGACTTTTCGAGCATTTTTCGGATACGCTAGGTCCCGAATAGAGGGCAGCATGCATGGAAATTCACTAAAACGGCTCATAACGGGTGAAAAAGGCCCGGAACGCGCGCCGCACAGCCCAAAACCCCACAAAAACCTCGTCAAACGTCTCCTACTACCGGCCAATGCGTATCCGGGAAGGGAACTCGGAAATCGGGCCGGGCGCCAAAAGTCGGCTCGGAGCGTGTGCTATAGCCCACGAAAAAGGCCCGAAACGGCGGATATTCATCTAGTTTTCTTTATACACGAATATATGCATGTGAACTCCTTGAAATTCGCTTCCCATGGCGTGGGCCATGCTGTTATCTTTCCAACAAAAAAAACCGCGCCATAATCGGACGTCGGATGGAGAAGCTATGCTCGTTTTAGTGATGTGACAGCATGTCTCTTGTTCGGGTTGTTTGGTCAACTTCTTGTGGTTCCCCGCCACCTGTGAATACCTGAGAATCTTTCTGTCGTCGTCTCGGTTCGCTATGGCAAAAAAAATGGACTTTTCGAGCATTTTTCGGATACGCTAGGTCCCGAATAGAGGGCAGCATGCATGGAAATTCACTAAAACGGCTCATAACGGGTGAAAAAGGCCCGGAACGCGCGCCGCACAGCCCAAAACCCCACAAAAACCTCGTCAAACGTCTCCTACTACCGGCCAATGCGTATCCGGGAAGGGAACTCGGAAATCGGGCCGGGCGCCAAAAGTCGGCTCGGAGCGTGTGCTATAGCCCACGAAAAAGGCCCGAAACGGCGGATATTCATCTAGTTTTCTTTATACACGAATATATGCATGTGAACTCCTTGAAATTCGCTTCCCATGGCGTGGGCCATGCTGTTATCTTTCCAACAAAAAAAACCGCGCCATAATCGGACGTCGGATGGAGAAGCTATGCTCGTTTTAGTGATGTGACAGCATGTCTCTTGTTCGGGTTGTTTGGTCAACTTCTTGTGGTTCCCCGCCACCTGTGAATACCTGAGAATCTTTCTGTCGTCGTCTCGGTTCGCTATGGCAAAAAAATGGACTTTTCGAGCATTTTTCGGATACGCTAGGTCCCGAATAGAGGGCAGCATGCATGGAAATTCACTAAAACGGCTCATAACGGGTGAAAAAGGCCCGGAACGCGCGCCGCACAGCCCAAAACCCCACAAAAACCTCGTCAAACGTCTCCTACTACCGGCCAATGCGTATCCGGGAAGGGAACTCGGAAATCGGGCCGGGCGCCAAAAGTCGGCTCGGAGCGTGTGCTATAGCCCACGAAAAAGGCCCGAAACGGCGGATATTCATCTAGTTTTCTTTATACACGAATATATGCATGTGAACTCCTTGAAATTCGCTTCCCATGGCGTGGGCCATGCTGTTATCTTTCCAACAAAAAAAACCGCGCCATAATCGGACGTCGGATGGAGAAGCTATGCTCGTTTTAGTGATGTGACAGCATGTCTCTTGTTCGGGTTGTTTGGTCAACTTCTTGTGGTTCCCCGCCACCTGTGAATACCTGAGAATCTTTCTGTCGTCGTCTCGGTTCGCTATGGCAAAAAAAATGGACTTTTCGAGCATTTTTCGGATACGCTAGGTCCCGAATAGAGGGCAGCATGCATGGAAATTCACTAAAACGGCTCATAACGGGTGAAAAAGGCCCGGAACGCGCGCCGCACAGCCCAAAACCCACAAAAACCTCGTCAAACGTCTCCTACTACCGGCCAATGCGTATCCGGGAAGGGAACTCGGAAATCGGGCCGGGCGCCAAAAGTCGGCTCGGAGCGTGTGCTATAGCCCACGAAAAAGGCCCGAAACGGCGGATATTCATCTAGTTTTCTTTATACACGAATATATGCATGTGAACTCCTTGAAATTCGCTTCCCATGGCGTGGGCCATGCTGTTATCTTTCCAACAAAAAAAACCGCGCCATAATCGGACGTCGGATGGAGAAGCTATGCTCGTTTTAGTGATGTGACAGCATGTCTCTTGTTCGGGTTGTTTGGTCAACTTCTTGTGGTTCCCCGCCACCTGTGAATACCTGAGAATCTTTCTGTCGTCGTCTCGGTTCGCTATGGCAAAAAAAATGGACTTTTCGAGCATTTTTCGGATACGCTAGGTCCCGAATAGAGGGCAGCATGCATGGAAATTCACTAAAACGGCTCATAACGGGTGAAAAAGGCCCGGAACGCGCGCCGCACAGCCCAAAACCCCACAAAAACCTCGTCAAACGTCTCCTACTACCGGCCAATGCGTATCCGGGAAGGGAACTCGGAAATCGGGCCGGGCGCCAAAAGTCGGCTCGGAGCGTGTGCTATAGCCCACGAAAAAGGCCCGAAACGGCGGATATTCATCTAGTTTTCTTTATACACGAATATATGCATGTGAACTCCTTGAAATTCGCTTCCCATGGCGTGGGCCATGCTGTTATCTTTCCAACAAAAAAAACCGCGCCATAATCGGACGTCGGATGGAGAAGCTATGCTCGTTTTAGTGATGTGACAGCATGTCTCTTGTTCGGGTTGTTTGGTCAACTTCTTGTGGTTCCCCGCCACCTGTGAATACCTGAGAATCTTTCTGTCGTCGTCTCGGTTCGCTATGGCAAAAAAAATGGACTTTTCGAGCATTTTTCGGATACGCTAGGTCCCGAATAGAGGGCAGCATGCATGGAAATTCACTAAAACGGCTCATAACGGGTGAAAAAGGCCCGGAACGCGCGCCGCACAGCCCAAAACCCCACAAAAACCTCGTCAAACGTCTCCTACTACCGGCCAATGCGTATCCGGGAAGGGAACTCGGAAATCGGGCCGGGCGCCAAAAGTCGGCTCGGAGCGTGTGCTATAGCCCACGAAAAAGGCCCGAAACGGCGGATATTCATCTAGTTTTCTTTATACACGAATATATGCATGTGAACTCCTTGAAATTCGCTTCCCATGGCGTGGGCCATGCTGTTATCTTTCCAACAAAAAAAACCGCGCCATAATCGGACGTCGGATGGAGAAGCTATGCTCGTTTTAGTGATGTGACAGCATGTCTCTTGTTCGGGTTGTTTGGTCAACTTCTTGTGGTTCCCCGCCACCTGTGAATACCTGAGAATCTTTCTGTCGTCGTCTCGGTTCGCTATGGCAAAAAAATGGACTTTTCGAGCATTTTTCGGATACGCTAGGTCCCGAATAGAGGGCAGCATGCATGGAAATTCACTAAAACGGCTCATAACGGGTGAAAAAGGCCCGGAACGCGCGCCGCACAGCCCAAAACCCCACAAAAACCTCGTCAAACGTCTCCTACTACCGGCCAATGCGTATCCGGGAAGGGAACTCGGAAATCGGGCCGGGCGCCAAAAGTCGGCTCGGAGCGTGTGCTATAGCCCACGAAAAAGGCCCGAAACGGCGGATATTCATCTAGTTTTCTTTATACACGAATATATGCATGTGAACTCCTTGAAATTCGCTTCCCATGGCGTGGGCCATGCTGTTATCTTTCCAACAAAAAAAACCGCGCCATAATCGGACGTCGGATGGAGAAGCTATGCTCGTTTTAGTGATGTGACAGCATGTCTCTTGTTCGGGTTGTTTGGTCAACTTCTTGTGGTTCCCCGCCACCTGTGAATACCTGAGAATCTTTCTGTCGTCGTCTCGGTTCGCTATGGCAAAAAAATGGACTTTTCGAGCATTTTTCGGATACGCTAGGTCCCGAATAGAGGGCAGCATGCATGGAAATTCACTAAAACGGCTCATAACGGGTGAAAAAGGCCCGGAACGCGCGCCGCACAGCCCAAAACCCCACAAAAACCTCGTCAAACGTCTCCTACTACCGGCCAATGCGTATCCGGGAAGGGAACTCGGAAATCGGGCCGGGCGCCAAAAGTCGGCTCGGAGCGTGTGCTATAGCCCACGAAAAAGGCCCGAAACGGCGGATATTCATCTAGTTTTCTTTATACACGAATATATGCATGTGAACTCCTTGAAATTCGCTTCCCATGGCGTGGGCCATGCTGTTATCTTTCCAACAAAAAAAACCGCGCCATAATCGGACGTCGGATGGAGAAGCTATGCTCGTTTTAGTGATGTGACAGCATGTCTCTTGTTCGGGTTGTTTGGTCAACTTCTTGTGGTTCCCCGCCACCTGTGAATACCTGAGAATCTTTCTGTCGTCGTCTCGGTTCGCTATGGCAAAAAAAATGGACTTTTCGAGCATTTTTCGGATACGCTAGGTCCCGAATAGAGGGCAGCATGCATGGAAATTCACTAAAACGGCTCATAACGGGTGAAAAAGGCCCGGAACGCGCGCCGCACAGCCCAAAACCCCACAAAAACCTCGTCAAACGTCTCCTACTACCGGCCAATGCGTATCCGGGAAGGGAACTCGGAAATCGGGCCGGGCGCCAAAAGTCGGCTCGGAGCGTGTGCTATAGCCCACGAAAAAGGCCCGAAACGGCGGATATTCATCTAGTTTTCTTTATACACGAATATATGCATGTGAACTCCTTGAAATTCGCTTCCCATGGCGTGGGCCATGCTGTTATCTTTCCAACAAAAAAAAACCGCGCCATAATCGGACGTCGGATGGAGAAGCTATGCTCGTTTTAGTGATGTGACAGCATGTCTCTTGTTCGGGTTGTTTGGTCAACTTCTTGTGGTTCCCCGCCACCTGTGAATACCTGAGAATCTTTCTGTCGTCGTCTCGGTTCGCTATGGCAAAAAAAATGGACTTTTCGAGCATTTTTCGGATACGCTAGGTCCCGAATAGAGGGCAGCATGCATGGAAATTCACTAAAACGGCTCATAACGGGTGAAAAAGGCCCGGAACGCGCGCCGCACAGCCCAAAACCCCACAAAAACCTCGTCAAACGTCTCCTACTACCGGCCAATGCGTATCCGGGAAGGGAACTCGGAAATCGGGCCGGGCGCCAAAAGTCGGCTCGGAGCGTGTGCTATAGCCCACGAAAAAGGCCCGAAACGGCGGATATTCATCTAGTTTTCTTTATACACGAATATATGCATGTGAACTCCTTGAAATTCGCTTCCCATGGCGTGGGCCATGCTGTTATCTTTCCAACAAAAAAAACCGCGCCATAATCGGACGTCGGATGGAGAAGCTATGCTCGTTTTAGTGATGTGACAGCATGTCTCTTGTTCGGGTTGTTTGGTCAACTTCTTGTGGTTCCCCGCCACCTGTGAATACCTGAGAATCTTTCTGTCGTCGTCTCGGTTCGCTATGGCAAAAAAAATGGACTTTTCGAGCATTTTTCGGATACGCTAGGTCCCGAATAGAGGGCAGCATGCATGGAAATTCACTAAAACGGCTCATAACGGGTGAAAAAGGCCCGGAACGCGCGCCGCACAGCCCAAAACCCCACAAAAACCTCGTCAAACGTCTCCTACTACCGGCCAATGCGTATCCGGGAAGGGAACTCGGAAATCGGGCCGGGCGCCAAAAGTCGGCTCGGAGCGTGTGCTATAGCCCACGAAAAAGGCCCGAAACGGCGGATATTCATCTAGTTTTCTTTATACACGAATATATGCATGTGAACTCCTTGAAATTCGCTTCCCATGGCGTGGGCCATGCTGTTATCTTTCCAACAAAAAAAAACGCGCCATAATCGGACGTCGGATGGAGAAGCTATGCTCGTTTTAGTGATGTGACAGCATGTCTCTTGTTCGGGTTGTTTGGTCAACTTCTTGTGGTTCCCCGCCACCTGTGAATACCTGAGAATCTTTCTGTCGTCGTCTCGGTTCGCTATGGCAAAAAAAATGGACTTTTCGAGCATTTTTCGGATACGCTAGGTCCCGAATAGAGGGCAGCATGCATGGAAATTCACTAAAACGGCTCATAACGGGTGAAAAAGGCCCGGAACGCGCGCCGCACAGCCCAAAACCCCACAAAAACCTCGTCAAACGTCTCCTACTACCGGCCAATGCGTATCCGGGAAGGGAACTCGGAAATCGGGCCGGGCGCCAAAAGTCGGCTCGGAGCGTGTGCTATAGCCCACGAAAAAGGCCCGAAACGGCGGATATTCATCTAGTTTTCTTTATACACGAATATATGCATGTGAACTCCTTGAAATTCGCTTCCCATGGCGTGGGCCATGCTGTTATCTTTCCAACAAAAAAAACCGCGCCATAATCGGACGTCGGATGGAGAAGCTATGCTCGTTTTAGTGATGTGACAGCATGTCTCTTGTTCGGGTTGTTTGGTCAACTTCTTGTGGTTCCCCGCCACCTGTGAATACCTGAGAATCTTTCTGTCGTCGTCTCGGTTCGCTATGGCAAAAAAAATGGACTTTTCGAGCATTTTTCGGATACGCTAGGTCCCGAATAGAGGGCAGCATGCATGGAAATTCACTAAAACGGCTCATAACGGGTGAAAAAGGCCCGGAACGCGCGCCGCACAGCCCAAAACCCCACAAAAACCTCGTCAAACGTCTCCTACTACCGGCCAATGCGTATCCGGGAAGGGAACTCGGAAATCGGGCCGGGCGCCAAAAGTCGGCTCGGAGCGTGTGCTATAGCCCACGAAAAAGGCCCGAAACGGCGGATATTCATCTAGTTTTCTTTATACACGAATATATGCATGTGAACTCCTTGAAATTCGCTTCCCATGGCGTGGGCCATGCTGTTATCTTTCCAACAAAAAAAACCGCGCCATAATCGGACGTCGGATGGAGAAGCTATGCTCGTTTTAGTGATGTGACAGCATGTCTCTTGTTCGGGTTGTTTGGTCAACTTCTTGTGGTTCCCCGCCACCTGTGAATACCTGAGAATCTTTCTGTCGTCGTCTCGGTTCGCTATGGCAAAAAAAATGGACTTTTCGAGCATTTTTCGGATACGCTAGGTCCCGAATAGAGGGCAGCATGCATGGAAATTCACTAAAACGGCTCATAACGGGTGAAAAAGGCCCGGAACGCGCGCCGCACAGCCCAAAACCCCACAAAAACCTCGTCAAACGTCTCCTACTACCGGCCAATGCGTATCCGGGAAGGGAACTCGGAAATCGGGCCGGGCGCCAAAAGTCGGCTCGGAGCGTGTGCTATAGCCCACGAAAAAGGCCCGAAACGGCGGATATTCATCTAGTTTTCTTTATACACGAATATATGCATGTGAACTCCTTGAAATTCGCTTCCCATGGCGTGGGCCATGCTGTTATCTTTCCAACAAAAAAAACCGCGCCATAATCGGACGTCGGATGGAGAAGCTATGCTCGTTTTAGTGATGTGACAGCATGTCTCTTGTTCGGGTTGTTTGGTCAACTTCTTGTGGTTCCCCGCCACCTGTGAATACCTGAGAATCTTTCTGTCGTCGTCTCGGTTCGCTATGGCAAAAAAATGGACTTTTCGAGCATTTTTCGGATACGCTAGGTCCCGAATAGAGGGCAGCATGCATGGAAATTCACTAAAACGGCTCATAACGGGTGAAAAAGGCCCGGAACGCGCGCCGCACAGCCCAAAACCCCACAAAAACCTCGTCAAACGTCTCCTACTACCGGCCAATGCGTATCCGGGAAGGGAACTCGGAAATCGGGCCGGGCGCCAAAAGTCGGCTCGGAGCGTGTGCTATAGCCCACGAAAAAGGCCCGAAACGGCGGATATTCATCTAGTTTTCTTTATACACGAATATATGCATGTGAACTCCTTGAAATTCGCTTCCCATGGCGTGGGCCATGCTGTTATCTTTCCAACAAAAAAACCGCGCCATAATCGGACGTCGGATGGAGAAGCTATGCTCGTTTTAGTGATGTGACAGCATGTCTCTTGTTCGGGTTGTTTGGTCAACTTCTTGTGGTTCCCCGCCACCTGTGAATACCTGAGAATCTTTCTGTCGTCGTCTCGGTTCGCTATGGCAAAAAAATGGACTTTTCGAGCATTTTTCGGATACGCTAGGTCCCGAATAGAGGGCAGCATGCATGGAAATTCACTAAAACGGCTCATAACGGGTGAAAAAGGCCCGGAACGCGCGCCGCACAGCCCAAAACCCCACAAAAACCTCGTCAAACGTCTCCTACTACCGGCCAATGCGTATCCGGGAAGGGAACTCGGAAATCGGGCCGGGCGCCAAAAGTCGGCTCGGAGCGTGTGCTATAGCCCACGAAAAAGGCCCGAAACGGCGGATATTCATCTAGTTTTCTTTATACACGAATATATGCATGTGAACTCCTTGAAATTCGCTTCCCATGGCGTGGGCCATGCTGTTATCTTTCCAACAAAAAAAACCGCGCCATAATCGGACGTCGGATGGAGAAGCTATGCTCGTTTTAGTGATGTGACAGCATGTCTCTTGTTCGGGTTGTTTGGTCAACTTCTTGTGGTTCCCCGCCACCTGTGAATACCTGAGAATCTTTCTGTCGTCGTCTCGGTTCGCTATGGCAAAAAAATGGACTTTTCGAGCATTTTTCGGATACGCTAGGTCCCGAATAGAGGGCAGCATGCATGGAAATTCACTAAAACGGCTCATAACGGGTGAAAAAGGCCCGGAACGCGCGCCGCACAGCCCAAAACCCCACAAAAACCTCGTCAAACGTCTCCTACTACCGGCCAATGCGTATCCGGGAAGGGAACTCGGAAATCGGGCCGGGCGCCAAAAGTCGGCTCGGAGCGTGTGCTATAGCCCACGAAAAAGGCCCGAAACGGCGGATATTCATCTAGTTTTCTTTATACACGAATATATGCATGTGAACTCCTTGAAATTCGCTTCCCATGGCGTGGGCCATGCTGTTATCTTTCCAACAAAAAAAACCGCGCCATAATCGGACGTCGGATGGAGAAGCTATGCTCGTTTTAGTGATGTGACAGCATGTCTCTTGTTCGGGTTGTTTGGTCAACTTCTTGTGGTTCCCCGCCACCTGTGAATACCTGAGAATCTTTCTGTCGTCGTCTCGGTTCGCTATGGCAAAAAAAATGGACTTTTCGAGCATTTTTCGGATACGCTAGGTCCCGAATAGAGGGCAGCATGCATGGAAATTCACTAAAACGGCTCATAACGGGTGAAAAAGGCCCGGAACGCGCGCCGCACAGCCCAAAACCCCACAAAAACCTCGTCAAACGTCTCCTACTACCGGCCAATGCGTATCCGGGAAGGGAACTCGGAAATCGGGCCGGGCGCCAAAAGTCGGCTCGGAGCGTGTGCTATAGCCCACGAAAAAGGCCCGAAACGGCGGATATTCATCTAGTTTTCTTTATACACGAATATATGCATGTGAACTCCTTGAAATTCGCTTCCCATGGCGTGGGCCATGCTGTTATCTTTCCAACAAAAAAAACCGCGCCATAATCGGACGTCGGATGGAGAAGCTATGCTCGTTTTAGTGATGTGACAGCATGTCTCTTGTTCGGGTTGTTTGGTCAACTTCTTGTGGTTCCCCGCCACCTGTGAATACCTGAGAATCTTTCTGTCGTCGTCTCGGTTCGCTATGGCAAAAAAATGGACTTTTCGAGCATTTTTCGGATACGCTAGGTCCCGAATAGAGGGCAGCATGCATGGAAATTCACTAAAACGGCTCATAACGGGTGAAAAAGGCCCGGAACGCGCGCCGCACAGCCCAAAACCCCACAAAAACCTCGTCAAACGTCTCCTACTACCGGCCAATGCGTATCCGGGAAGGGAACTCGGAAATCGGGCCGGGCGCCAAAAGTCGGCTCGGAGCGTGTGCTATAGCCCACGAAAAAGGCCCGAAACGGCGGATATTCATCTAGTTTTCTTTATACACGAATATATGCATGTGAACTCCTTGAAATTCGCTTCCCATGGCGTGGGCCATGCTGTTATCTTTCCAACAAAAAAACCGCGCCATAATCGGACGTCGGATGGAGAAGCTATGCTCGTTTTAGTGATGTGACAGCATGTCTCTTGTTCGGGTTGTTTGGTCAACTTCTTGTGGTTCCCCGCCACCTGTGAATACCTGAGAATCTTTCTGTCGTCGTCTCGGTTCGCTATGGCAAAAAAATGGACTTTTCGAGCATTTTTCGGATACGCTAGGTCCCGAATAGAGGGCAGCATGCATGGAAATTCACTAAAACGGCTCATAACGGGTGAAAAAGGCCCGGAACGCGCGCCGCACAGCCCAAAACCCCACAAAAACCTCGTCAAACGTCTCCTACTACCGGCCAATGCGTATCCGGGAAGGGAACTCGGAAATCGGGCCGGGCGCCAAAAGTCGGCTCGGAGCGTGTGCTATAGCCCACGAAAAAGGCCCGAAACGGCGGATATTCATCTAGTTTTCTTTATACACGAATATATGCATGTGAACTCCTTGAAATTCGCTTCCCATGGCGTGGGCCATGCTGTTATCTTTCCAACAAAAAAAACCGCGCCATAATCGGACGTCGGATGGAGAAGCTATGCTCGTTTTAGTGATGTGACAGCATGTCTCTTGTTCGGGTTGTTTGGTCAACTTCTTGTGGTTCCCCGCCACCTGTGAATACCTGAGAATCTTTCTGTCGTCGTCTCGGTTCGCTATGGCAAAAAAAATGGACTTTTCGAGCATTTTTCGGATACGCTAGGTCCCGAATAGAGGGCAGCATGCATGGAAATTCACTAAAACGGCTCATAACGGGTGAAAAAGGCCCGGAACGCGCGCCGCACAGCCCAAAACCCCACAAAAACCTCGTCAAACGTCTCCTACTACCGGCCAATGCGTATCCGGGAAGGGAACTCGGAAATCGGGCCGGGCGCCAAAAGTCGGCTCGGAGCGTGTGCTATAGCCCACGAAAAAGGCCCGAAACGGCGGATATTCATCTAGTTTTCTTTATACACGAATATATGCATGTGAACTCCTTGAAATTCGCTTCCCATGGCGTGGGCCATGCTGTTATCTTTCCAACAAAAAAAACCGCGCCATAATCGGACGTCGGATGGAGAAGCTATGCTCGTTTTAGTGATGTGACAGCATGTCTCTTGTTCGGGTTGTTTGGTCAACTTCTTGTGGTTCCCCGCCACCTGTGAATACCTGAGAATCTTTCTGTCGTCGTCTCGGTTCGCTATGGCAAAAAAAATGGACTTTTCGAGCATTTTTCGGATACGCTAGGTCCCGAATAGAGGGCAGCATGCATGGAAATTCACTAAAACGGCTCATAACGGGTGAAAAAGGCCCGGAACGCGCGCCGCACAGCCCAAAACCCCACAAAAACCTCGTCAAACGTCTCCTACTACCGGCCAATGCGTATCCGGGAAGGGAACTCGGAAATCGGGCCGGGCGCCAAAAGTCGGCTCGGAGCGTGTGCTATAGCCCACGAAAAAGGCCCGAAACGGCGGATATTCATCTAGTTTTCTTTATACACGAATATATGCATGTGAACTCCTTGAAATTCGCTTCCCATGGCGTGGGCCATGCTGTTATCTTTCCAACAAAAAAAACCGCGCCATAATCGGACGTCGGATGGAGAAGCTATGCTCGTTTTAGTGATGTGACAGCATGTCTCTTGTTCGGGTTGTTTGGTCAACTTCTTGTGGTTCCCCGCCACCTGTGAATACCTGAGAATCTTTCTGTCGTCGTCTCGGTTCGCTATGGCAAAAAAAATGGACTTTTCGAGCATTTTTCGGATACGCTAGGTCCCGAATAGAGGGCAGCATGCATGGAAATTCACTAAAACGGCTCATAACGGGTGAAAAAGGCCCGGAACGCGCGCCGCACAGCCCAAAACCCCACAAAAACCTCGTCAAACGTCTCCTACTACCGGCCAATGCGTATCCGGGAAGGGAACTCGGAAATCGGGCCGGGCGCCAAAAGTCGGCTCGGAGCGTGTGCTATAGCCCACGAAAAAGGCCCGAAACGGCGGATATTCATCTAGTTTTCTTTATACACGAATATATGCATGTGAACTCCTTGAAATTCGCTTCCCATGGCGTGGGCCATGCTGTTATCTTTCCAACAAAAAAACCGCGCCATAATCGGACGTCGGATGGAGAAGCTATGCTCGTTTTAGTGATGTGACAGCATGTCTCTTGTTCGGGTTGTTTGGTCAACTTCTTGTGGTTCCCCGCCACCTGTGAATACCTGAGAATCTTTCTGTCGTCGTCTCGGTTCGCTATGGCAAAAAAATGGACTTTTCGAGCATTTTTCGGATACGCTAGGTCCCGAATAGAGGGCAGCATGCATGGAAATTCACTAAAACGGCTCATAACGGGTGAAAAAGGCCCGGAACGCGCGCCGCACAGCCCAAAACCCCACAAAAACCTCGTCAAACGTCTCCTACTACCGGCCAATGCGTATCCGGGAAGGGAACTCGGAAATCGGGCCGGGCGCCAAAAGTCGGCTCGGAGCGTGTGCTATAGCCCACGAAAAAGGCCCGAAACGGCGGATATTCATCTAGTTTTCTTTATACACGAATATATGCATGTGAACTCCTTGAAATTCGCTTCCCATGGCGTGGGCCATGCTGTTATCTTTCCAACAAAAAAAACCGCGCCATAATCGGACGTCGGATGGAGAAGCTATGCTCGTTTTAGTGATGTGACAGCATGTCTCTTGTTCGGGTTGTTTGGTCAACTTCTTGTGGTTCCCCGCCACCTGTGAATACCTGAGAATCTTTCTGTCGTCGTCTCGGTTCGCTATGGCAAAAAAAATGGACTTTTCGAGCATTTTTCGGATACGCTAGGTCCCGAATAGAGGGCAGCATGCATGGAAATTCACTAAAACGGCTCATAACGGGTGAAAAAGGCCCGGAACGCGCGCCGCACAGCCCAAAACCCCACAAAAACCTCGTCAAACGTCTCCTACTACCGGCCAATGCGTATCCGGGAAGGGAACTCGGAAATCGGGCCGGGCGCCAAAAGTCGGCTCGGAGCGTGTGCTATAGCCCACGAAAAAGGCCCGAAACGGCGGATATTCATCTAGTTTTCTTTATACACGAATATATGCATGTGAACTCCTTGAAATTCGCTTCCCATGGCGTGGGCCATGCTGTTATCTTTCCAACAAAAAAAACCGCGCCATAATCGGACGTCGGATGGAGAAGCTATGCTCGTTTTAGTGATGTGACAGCATGTCTCTTGTTCGGGTTGTTTGGTCAACTTCTTGTGGTTCCCCGCCACCTGTGAATACCTGAGAATCTTTCTGTCGTCGTCTCGGTTCGCTATGGCAAAAAAAATGGACTTTTCGAGCATTTTTCGGATACGCTAGGTCCCGAATAGAGGGCAGCATGCATGGAAATTCACTAAAACGGCTCATAACGGGTGAAAAAGGCCCGGAACGCGCGCCGCACAGCCCAAAACCCCACAAAAACCTCGTCAAACGTCTCCTACTACCGGCCAATGCGTATCCGGGAAGGGAACTCGGAAATCGGGCCGGGCGCCAAAAGTCGGCTCGGAGCGTGTGCTATAGCCCACGAAAAAGGCCCGAAACGGCGGATATTCATCTAGTTTTCTTTATACACGAATATATGCATGTGAACTCCTTGAAATTCGCTTCCCATGGCGTGGGCCATGCTGTTATCTTTCCAACAAAAAAACCGCGCCATAATCGGACGTCGGATGGAGAAGCTATGCTCGTTTTAGTGATGTGACAGCATGTCTCTTGTTCGGGTTGTTTGGTCAACTTCTTGTGGTTCCCCGCCACCTGTGAATACCTGAGAATCTTTCTGTCGTCGTCTCGGTTCGCTATGGCAAAAAAATGGACTTTTCGAGCATTTTTCGGATACGCTAGGTCCCGAATAGAGGGCAGCATGCATGGAAATTCACTAAAACGGCTCATAACGGGTGAAAAAGGCCCGGAACGCGCGCCGCACAGCCCAAAACCCCACAAAAACCTCGTCAAACGTCTCCTACTACCGGCCAATGCGTATCCGGGAAGGGAACTCGGAAATCGGGCCGGGCGCCAAAAGTCGGCTCGGAGCGTGTGCTATAGCCCACGAAAAAGGCCCGAAACGGCGGATATTCATCTAGTTTTCTTTATACACGAATATATGCATGTGAACTCCTTGAAATTCGCTTCCCATGGCGTGGGCCATGCTGTTATCTTTCCAACAAAAAAAACCGCGCCATAATCGGACGTCGGATGGAGAAGCTATGCTCGTTTTAGTGATGTGACAGCATGTCTCTTGTTCGGGTTGTTTGGTCAACTTCTTGTGGTTCCCCGCCACCTGTGAATACCTGAGAATCTTTCTGTCGTCGTCTCGGTTCGCTATGGCAAAAAAATGGACTTTTCGAGCATTTTTCGGATACGCTAGGTCCCGAATAGAGGGCAGCATGCATGGAAATTCACTAAAACGGCTCATAACGGGTGAAAAAGGCCCGGAACGCGCGCCGCACAGCCCAAAACCCCACAAAAACCTCGTCAAACGTCTCCTACTACCGGCCAATGCGTATCCGGGAAGGGAACTCGGAAATCGGGCCGGGCGCCAAAAGTCGGCTCGGAGCGTGTGCTATAGCCCACGAAAAAGGCCCGAAACGGCGGATATTCATCTAGTTTTCTTTATACACGAATATATGCATGTGAACTCCTTGAAATTCGCTTCCCATGGCGTGGGCCATGCTGTTATCTTTCCAACAAAAAAACCGCGCCATAATCGGACGTCGGATGGAGAAGCTATGCTCGTTTTAGTGATGTGACAGCATGTCTCTTGTTCGGGTTGTTTGGTCAACTTCTTGTGGTTCCCCGCCACCTGTGAATACCTGAGAATCTTTCTGTCGTCGTCTCGGTTCGCTATGGCAAAAAAAATGGACTTTTCGAGCATTTTTCGGATACGCTAGGTCCCGAATAGAGGGCAGCATGCATGGAAATTCACTAAAACGGCTCATAACGGGTGAAAAAGGCCCGGAACGCGCGCCGCACAGCCCAAAACCCCACAAAAACCTCGTCAAACGTCTCCTACTACCGGCCAATGCGTATCCGCCTCGGAAATCCGGGGGCGCCTTCTCGGAAATCGGCCGGAAAAAGGAGACGGCTCGAGGTTTTTTATACACGAATTATGCTGTGAACGGCGGCGTTCCGGGCCTTTTTCACCCGAATATAGCCGTTTTAGTGAATTTCCATGCATGCTGCCCTCTATTCGGACCTAGCGTATCCGCCAAATGTCGAAAAGTCTATTTTTTTTGCCATGCGACAGACGTCGACAGAAAGATTCTCAGGTCATTCACAGGTGGCTATGGAACCACAAAAGGCCAAACAACCCGAACAAGCGCCATGCTGGAAATCACTAAAAAGGATAGCTTCTCCATCCGGCGTCCGAATATGGCGCGGCATTTTTGTTGGAAAGATAACAGCATGGCCCACGCCATGGGAAGCGAACTCAAGGAGTTCACATGCATAAATTCGTGTATAAAGAAAACTAGATGAATATCCGCCGTTTCGGGCCTTTTTCGTGGGCTATAGCACACGCTCCGAGCCGACTTTTGGCGCCCGCCCGATTTCCGAGTTCCCTTCCCGGATACGCATTGGCCGGTAGTAGGAGACGTTTGACGAGGTTTTTGTGGGGTTTTGGGCTGTGCGGCGCGCGTTCCGGGCCTTTTTCACCCGTTATGAGCCGTTTTAGTGAATTTCCATGCATGCTGCCCTCTATTCGGGACCTAGCGTATCCGAAAAATGCTCGAAAAGTCCATTTTTTTTGCCATAGCGAACCGAGACGACGACAGAAAGATTCTCAGGTATTCACAGGTGGCGGGGAACCACAAGAAGTTGACCAAACAACCCGAACAAGAGACATGCTGTCACATCACTAAAACGAGCATAGCTTCTCCATCCGACGTCCGATTATGGCGCGGTTTTTTTGTTGGAAAGATAACAGCATGGCCCACGCCATGGGAAGCGAATTTCAAGGAGTTCACATGCATATATTCGTGTATAAAGAAAACTAGATGAATATCCGCCGTTTCGGGCCTTTTTCGTGGGCTATAGCACACGCTCCGAGCCGACTTTTGGCGCCCGGCCCGATTTCCGAGTTCCCTTCCCGGATACGCATTGGCCGGTAGTAGGAGACGTTTGACGAGGTTTTTGTGGGGTTTTGGGCTGTGCGGCGCGCGTTCCGGGCCTTTTTCACCCGTTATGAGCCGTTTTAGTGAATTTCCATGCATGCTGCCCTCTATTCGGGACCTAGCGTATCCGAAAAATGCTCGAAAAGTCCATTTTTTTTGCCATAGCGAACCGAGACGACGACAGAAAGATTCTCAGGTATTCACAGGTGGCGGGGAACCACAAGAAGTTGACCAAACAACCCGAACAAGAGACATGCTGTCACATCACTAAAACGAGCATAGCTTCTCCATCCGACGTCCGATTATGGCGCGGTTTTTTTTGTTGGAAAGATAACAGCATGGCCCACGCCATGGGAAGCGAATTTCAAGGAGTTCACATGCATATATTCGTGTATAAAGAAAACTAGATGAATATCCGCCGTTTCGGGCCTTTTTCGTGGGCTATAGCACACGCTCCGAGCCGACTTTTGGCGCCCGGCCCGATTTCCGAGTTCCCTTCCCGGATACGCATTGGCCGGTAGTAGGAGACGTTTGACGAGGTTTTTGTGGGGTTTTGGGCTGTGCGGCGCGCGTTCCGGGCCTTTTTCACCCGTTATGAGCCGTTTTAGTGAATTTCCATGCATGCTGCCCTCTATTCGGGACCTAGCGTATCCGAAAAATGCTCGAAAAGTCCATTTTTTTTGCCATAGCGAACCGAGACGACGACAGAAAGATTCTCAGGTATTCACAGGTGGCGGGGAACCACAAGAAGTTGACCAAACAACCCGAACAAGAGACATGCTGTCACATCACTAAAACGAGCATAGCTTCTCCATCCGACGTCCGATTATGGCGCGGTTTTTTTTGTTGGAAAGATAACAGCATGGCCCACGCCATGGGAAGCGAATTTCAAGGAGTTCACATGCATATATTCGTGTATAAAGAAAACTAGATGAATATCCGCCGTTTCGGGCCTTTTTCGTGGGCTATAGCACACGCTCCGAGCCGACTTTTGGCGCCCGGCCCGATTTCCGAGTTCCCTTCCCGGATACGCATTGGCCGGTAGTAGGAGACGTTTGACGAGGTTTTTGTGGGTTTTGGGCTGTGCGGCGCGCGTTCCGGGCCTTTTTCACCCGTTATGAGCCGTTTTAGTGAATTTCCATGCATGCTGCCCTCTATTCGGGACCTAGCGTATCCGAAAAATGCTCGAAAAGTCCATTTTTTTTGCCATAGCGAACCGAGACGACGACAGAAAGATTCTCAGGTATTCACAGGTGGCGGGGAACCACAAGAAGTTGACCAAACAACCCGAACAAGAGACATGCTGTCACATCACTAAAACGAGCATAGCTTCTCCATCCGACGTCCGATTATGGCGCGGTTTTTTTTGTTGGAAAGATAACAGCATGGCCCACGCCATGGGAAGCGAATTTCAAGGAGTTCACATGCATATATTCGTGTATAAAGAAAACTAGATGAATATCCGCCGTTTCGGGCCTTTTTCGTGGGCTATAGCACACGCTCCGAGCCGACTTTTGGCGCCCGGCCCGATTTCCGAGTTCCCTTCCCGGATACGCATTGGCCGGTAGTAGGAGACGTTTGACGAGGTTTTTGTGGGGTTTTGGGCTGTGCGGCGCGCGTTCCGGGCCTTTTTCACCCGTTATGAGCCGTTTTAGTGAATTTCCATGCATGCTGCCCTCTATTCGGGACCTAGCGTATCCGAAAAATGCTCGAAAAGTCCATTTTTTTTGCCATAGCGAACCGAGACGACGACAGAAAGATTCTCAGGTATTCACAGGTGGCGGGGAACCACAAGAAGTTGACCAAACAACCCGAACAAGAGACATGCTGTCACATCACTAAAACGAGCATAGCTTCTCCATCCGACGTCCGATTATGGCGCGGTTTTTTTTGTTGGAAAGATAACAGCATGGCCCACGCCATGGGAAGCGAATTTCAAGGAGTTCACATGCATATATTCGTGTATAAAGAAAACTAGATGAATATCCGCCGTTTCGGGCCTTTTTCGTGGGCTATAGCACACGCTCCGAGCCGACTTTTGGCGCCCGGCCCGATTTCCGAGTTCCCTTCCCGGATACGCATTGGCCGGTAGTAGGAGACGTTTGACGAGGTTTTTGTGGGGTTTTGGGCTGTGCGGCGCGCGTTCCGGGCCTTTTTCACCCGTTATGAGCCGTTTTAGTGAATTTCCATGCATGCTGCCCTCTATTCGGGACCTAGCGTATCCGAAAAATGCTCGAAAAGTCCATTTTTTTTGCCATAGCGAACCGAGACGACGACAGAAAGATTCTCAGGTATTCACAGGTGGCGGGGAACCACAAGAAGTTGACCAAACAACCCGAACAAGAGACATGCTGTCACATCACTAAAACGAGCATAGCTTCTCCATCCGACGTCCGATTATGGCGCGGTTTTTTTTGTTGGAAAGATAACAGCATGGCCCACGCCATGGGAAGCGAATTTCAAGGAGTTCACATGCATATATTCGTGTATAAAGAAAACTAGATGAATATCCGCCGTTTCGGGCCTTTTTCGTGGGCTATAGCACACGCTCCGAGCCGACTTTTGGCGCCCGGCCCGATTTCCGAGTTCCCTTCCCGGATACGCATTGGCCGGTAGTAGGAGACGTTTGACGAGGTTTTTGTGGGGTTTTGGGCTGTGCGGCGCGCGTTCCGGGCCTTTTTCACCCGTTATGAGCCGTTTTAGTGAATTTCCATGCATGCTGCCCTCTATTCGGGACCTAGCGTATCCGAAAAATGCTCGAAAAGTCCATTTTTTTGCCATAGCGAACCGAGACGACGACAGAAAGATTCTCAGGTATTCACAGGTGGCGGGGAACCACAAGAAGTTGACCAAACAACCCGAACAAGAGACATGCTGTCACATCACTAAAACGAGCATAGCTTCTCCATCCGACGTCCGATTATGGCGCGGTTTTTTTTGTTGGAAAGATAACAGCATGGCCCACGCCATGGGAAGCGAATTTCAAGGAGTTCACATGCATATATTCGTGTATAAAGAAAACTAGATGAATATCCGCCGTTTCGGGCCTTTTTCGTGGGCTATAGCACACGCTCCGAGCCGACTTTTGGCGCCCGGCCCGATTTCCGAGTTCCCTTCCCGGATACGCATTGGCCGGTAGTAGGAGACGTTTGACGAGGTTTTTGTGGGGTTTTGGGCTGTGCGGCGCGCGTTCCGGGCCTTTTTCACCCGTTATGAGCCGTTTTAGTGAATTTCCATGCATGCTGCCCTCTATTCGGGACCTAGCGTATCCGAAAAATGCTCGAAAAGTCCATTTTTTTTGCCATAGCGAACCGAGACGACGACAGAAAGATTCTCAGGTATTCACAGGTGGCGGGGAACCACAAGAAGTTGACCAAACAACCCGAACAAGAGACATGCTGTCACATCACTAAAACGAGCATAGCTTCTCCATCCGACGTCCGATTATGGCGCGGTTTTTTTTGTTGGAAAGATAACAGCATGGCCCACGCCATGGGAAGCGAATTTCAAGGAGTTCACATGCATATATTCGTGTATAAAGAAAACTAGATGAATATCCGCCGTTTCGGGCCTTTTTCGTGGGCTATAGCACACGCTCCGAGCCGACTTTTGGCGCCCGGCCCGATTTCCGAGTTCCCTTCCCGGATACGCATTGGCCGGTAGTAGGAGACGTTTGACGAGGTTTTTGTGGGGTTTTGGGCTGTGCGGCGCGCGTTCCGGGCCTTTTTCACCCGTTATGAGCCGTTTTAGTGAATTTCCATGCATGCTGCCCTCTATTCGGGACCTAGCGTATCCGAAAAATGCTCGAAAAGTCCATTTTTTTTGCCATAGCGAACCGAGACGACGACAGAAAGATTCTCAGGTATTCACAGGTGGCGGGGAACCACAAGAAGTTGACCAAACAACCCGAACAAGAGACATGCTGTCACATCACTAAAACGAGCATAGCTTCTCCATCCGACGTCCGATTATGGCGCGGTTTTTTTTGTTGGAAAGATAACAGCATGGCCCACGCCATGGGAAGCGAATTTCAAGGAGTTCACATGCATATATTCGTGTATAAAGAAAACTAGATGAATATCCGCCGTTTCGGGCCTTTTTCGTGGGCTATAGCACACGCTCCGAGCCGACTTTTGGCGCCCGGCCCGATTTCCGAGTTCCCTTCCCGGATACGCATTGGCCGGTAGTAGGAGACGTTTGACGAGGTTTTTGTGGGGTTTTGGGCTGTGCGGCGCGCGTTCCGGGCCTTTTTCACCCGTTATGAGCCGTTTTAGTGAATTTCCATGCATGCTGCCCTCTATTCGGGACCTAGCGTATCCGAAAAATGCTCGAAAAGTCCATTTTTTTGCCATAGCGAACCGAGACGACGACAGAAAGATTCTCAGGTATTCACAGGTGGCGGGGAACCACAAGAAGTTGACCAAACAACCCGAACAAGAGACATGCTGTCACATCACTAAAACGAGCATAGCTTCTCCATCCGACGTCCGATTATGGCGCGGTTTTTTTTTGTTGGAAAGATAACAGCATGGCCCACGCCATGGGAAGCGAATTTCAAGGAGTTCACATGCATATATTCGTGTATAAAGAAAACTAGATGAATATCCGCCGTTTCGGGCCTTTTTCGTGGGCTATAGCACACGCTCCGAGCCGACTTTTGGCGCCCGGCCCGATTTCCGAGTTCCCTTCCCGGATACGCATTGGCCGGTAGTAGGAGACGTTTGACGAGGTTTTTGTGGGATTTTGGGCTGTGCGGCGCGCGTTCCGGGCCTTTTTCACCCGTTATGAGCCGTTTTAGTGAATTTCCATGCATGCTGCCCTCTATTCGGGACCTAGCGTATCCGAAAAATGCTCGAAAAATCCATTTTTTTTGCCATAGCGAACCGAGACGACGACAGAAAGATTCTCAGGTATTCACAGGTGGCGGGGAACCACAAGAAGTTGACCAAACAACCCGAACAAGAGACATGCTGTCACATCACTAAAACGAGCATAGCTTCTCCATCCGACGTCCGATTATGGCGCGGTTTTTTTTGTTGGAAAGATAACAGCATGGCCCACGCCATGGGAAGCGAATTTCAAGGAGTTCACATGCATATATTCGTGTATAAAGAAAACTAGATGAATATCCGCCGTTTCGGGCCTTTTTCGTGGGCTATAGCACACGCTCCGAGCCGACTTTTGGCGCCCGGCCCGATTTCCGAGTTCCCTTCCCGGATACGCATTGGCCGGTAGTAGGAGACGTTTGACGAGGTTTTTGTGGGGTTTTGGGCTGTGCGGCGCGCGTTCCGGGCCTTTTTCACCCGTTATGAGCCGTTTTAGTGAATTTCCATGCATGCTGCCCTCTATTCGGGACCTAGCGTATCCGAAAAATGCTCGAAAAGTCCATTTTTTTTGCCATAGCGAACCGAGACGACGACAGAAAGATTCTCAGGTATTCACAGGTGGCGGGGAACCACAAGAAGTTGACCAAACAACCCGAACAAGAGACATGCTGTCACATCACTAAAACGAGCATAGCTTCTCCATCCGACGTCCGATTATGGCGCGGTTTTTTTTTGTTGGAAAGATAACAGCATGGCCCACGCCATGGGAAGCGAATTTCAAGGAGTTCACATGCATATATTCGTGTATAAAGAAAACTAGATGAATATCCGCCGTTTCGGGCCTTTTTCGTGGGCTATAGCACACGCTCCGAGCCGACTTTTGGCGCCCGCCCGATTTCCGAGTTCCCTTCCCGGATACGCATTGGCCGGTAGTAGGAGACGTTTGACGAGGTTTTTGTGGGGTTTTGGGCTGTGCGGCGCGCGTTCCGGGCCTTTTTCACCCGTTATGAGCCGTTTTAGTGAATTTCCATGCATGCTGCCCTCTATTCGGGACCTAGCGTATCCGAAAAATGCTCGAAAAGTCCATTTTTTTTGCCATAGCGAACCGAGACGACGACAGAAAGATTCTCAGGTATTCACAGGTGGCGGGAACCACAAGAAGTTGACCAAACAACCCGAACAAGAGACATGCTGTCACATCACTAAAACGAGCATAGCTTCTCCATCCGACGTCCGATTATGGCGCGGTTTTTTTTGTTGGAAAGATAACAGCATGGCCCACGCCATGGGAAGCGAATTTCAAGGAGTTCACATGCATATATTCGTGTATAAAGAAAACTAGATGAATATCCGCCGTTTCGGGCCTTTTTCGTGGGCTATAGCACACGCTCCGAGCCGACTTTTGGCGCCCGGCCCGATTTCCGAGTTCCCTTCCCGGATACGCATTGGCCGGTAGTAGGAGACGTTTGACGAGGTTTTTGTGGGGTTTTGGGCTGTGCGGCGCGCGTTCCGGGCCTTTTTCACCCGTTATGAGCCGTTTTAGTGAATTTCCATGCATGCTGCCCTCTATTCGGGACCTAGCGTATCCGAAAAATGCTCGAAAAGTCCATTTTTTTTGCCATAGCGAACCGAGACGACGACAGAAAGATTCTCAGGTATTCACAGGTGGCGGGGAACCACAAGAAGTTGACCAAACAACCCGAACAAGAGACATGCTGTCACATCACTAAAACGAGCATAGCTTCTCCATCCGACGTCCGATTATGGCGCGGTTTTTTTTGTTGGAAAGATAACAGCATGGCCCACGCCATGGGAAGCGAATTTCAAGGAGTTCACATGCATATATTCGTGTATAAAGAAAACTAGATGAATATCCGCCGTTTCGGGCCTTTTTCGTGGGCTATAGCACACGCTCCGAGCCGACTTTTGGCGCCCGGCCCGATTTCCGAGTTCCCTTCCCGGATACGCATTGGCCGGTAGTAGGAGACGTTTGACGAGGTTTTTGTGGGATTTTGGGCTGTGCGGCGCGCGTTCCGGGCCTTTTTCACCCGTTATGAGCCGTTTTAGTGAATTTCCATGCATGCTGCCCTCTATTCGGGACCTAGCGTATCCGAAAAATGCTCGAAAAGTCCATTTTTTTTGCCATAGCGAACCGAGACGACGACAGAAAGATTCTCAGGTATTCACAGGTGGCGGGGAACCACAAGAAGTTGACCAAACAACCCGAACAAGAGACATGCTGTCACATCACTAAAACGAGCATAGCTTCTCCATCCGACGTCCGATTATGGCGCGGTTTTTTTTGTTGGAAAGATAACAGCATGGCCCACGCCATGGGAAGCGAATTTCAAGGAGTTCACATGCATATATTCGTGTATAAAGAAAACTAGATGAATATCCGCCGTTTCGGGCCTTTTTCGTGGGCTATAGCACACGCTCCGAGCCGACTTTTGGCGCCCGGCCCGATTTCCGAGTTCCCTTCCCGGATACGCATTGGCCGGTAGTAGGAGACGTTTGACGAGGTTTTTGTGGGGTTTTGGGCTGTGCGGCGCGCGTTCCGGGCCTTTTTCACCCGTTATGAGCCGTTTTAGTGAATTTCCATGCATGCTGCCCTCTATTCGGGACCTAGCGTATCCGAAAAATGCTCGAAAAGTCCATTTTTTTTGCCATAGCGAACCGAGACGACGACAGAAAGATTCTCAGGTATTCACAGGTGGCGGGGAACCACAAGAAGTTGACCAAACAACCCGAACAAGAGACATGCTGTCACATCACTAAAACGAGCATAGCTTCTCCATCCGACGTCCGATTATGGCGCGGTTTTTTTTGTTGGAAAGATAACAGCATGGCCCACGCCATGGGAAGCGAATTTCAAGGAGTTCACATGCATATATTCGTGTATAAAGAAAACTAGATGAATATCCGCCGTTTCGGGCCTTTTTCGTGGGCTATAGCACACGCTCCGAGCCGACTTTTGGCGCCCGGCCCGATTTCCGAGTTCCCTTCCCGGATACGCATTGGCCGGTAGTAGGAGACGTTTGACGAGGTTTTTGTGGGGTTTTGGGCTGTGCGGCGCGCGTTCCGGGCCTTTTTCACCCGTTATGAGCCGTTTTAGTGAATTTCCATGCATGCTGCCCTCTATTCGGGACCTAGCGTATCCGAAAAATGCTCGAAAAGTCCATTTTTTTTGCCATAGCGAACCGAGACGACGACAGAAAGATTCTCAGGTATTCACAGGTGGCGGGGAACCACAAGAAGTTGACCAAACAACCCGAACAAGAGACATGCTGTCACATCACTAAAACGAGCATAGCTTCTCCATCCGACGTCCGATTATGGCGCGGTTTTTTTTGTTGGAAAGATAACAGCATGGCCCACGCCATGGGAAGCGAATTTCAAGGAGTTCACATGCATATATTCGTGTATAAAGAAAACTAGATGAATATCCGCCGTTTCGGGCCTTTTTCGTGGGCTATAGCACACGCTCCGAGCCGACTTTTGGCGCCCGGCCCGATTTCCGAGTTCCCTTCCCGGATACGCATTGGCCGGTAGTAGGAGACGTTTGACGAGGTTTTTGTGGGGTTTTGGGCTGTGCGGCGCGCGTTCCGGGCCTTTTTCACCCGTTATGAGCCGTTTTAGTGAATTTCCATGCATGCTGCCCTCTATTCGGGACCTAGCGTATCCGAAAAATGCTCGAAAAGTCCATTTTTTTTGCCATAGCGAACCGAGACGACGACAGAAAGATTCTCAGGTATTCACAGGTGGCGGGGAACCACAAGAAGTTGACCAAACAACCCGAACAAGAGACATGCTGTCACATCACTAAAACGAGCATAGCTTCTCCATCCGACGTCCGATTATGGCGCGGTTTTTTTGTTGGAAAGATAACAGCATGGCCCACGCCATGGGAAGCGAATTTCAAGGAGTTCACATGCATATATTCGTGTATAAAGAAAACTAGATGAATATCCGCCGTTTCGGGCCTTTTTCGTGGGCTATAGCACACGCTCCGAGCCGACTTTTGGCGCCCGGCCCGATTTCCGAGTTCCCTTCCCGGATACGCATTGGCCGGTAGTAGGAGACGTTTGACGAGGTTTTTGTGGTTTTGGGCTGTGCGGCGCGCGTTCCGGGCCTTTTTCACCCGTTATGAGCCGTTTTAGTGAATTTCCATGCATGCTGCCCTCTATTCGGGACCTAGCGTATCCGAAAAATGCTCGAAAAGTCCATTTTTTTTGCCATAGCGAACCGAGACGACGACAGAAAGATTCTCAGGTATTCACAGGTGGCGGGGAACCACAAGAAGTTGACCAAACAACCCGAACAAGAGACATGCTGTCACATCACTAAAACGAGCATAGCTTCTCCATCCGACGTCCGATTATGGCGCGGTTTTTTTTGTTGGAAAGATAACAGCATGGCCCACGCCATGGGAAGCGAATTTCAAGGAGTTCACATGCATATATTCGTGTATAAAGAAAACTAGATGAATATCCGCCGTTTCGGGCCTTTTTCGTGGGCTATAGCACACGCTCCGAGCCGACTTTTGGCGCCCGGCCCGATTTCCGAGTTCCCTTCCCGGATACGCATTGGCCGGTAGTAGGAGACGTTTGACGAGGTTTTTGTGGGGTTTTTGGGCTGTGCGGCGCGCGTTCCGGGCCTTTTTCACCCGTTATGAGCCGTTTTAGTGAATTTCCATGCATGCTGCCCTCTATTCGGGACCTAGCGTATCCGAAAAATGCTCGAAAAGTCCATTTTTTTTGCCATAGCGAACCGAGACGACGACAGAAAGATTCTCAGGTATTCACAGGTGGCGGGGAACCACAAGAAGTTGACCAAACAACCCGAACAAGAGACATGCTGTCACATCACTAAAACGAGCATAGCTTCTCCATCCGACGTCCGATTATGGCGCGGTTTTTTTTGTTGGAAAGATAACAGCATGGCCCACGCCATGGGAAGCGAATTTCAAGGAGTTCACATGCATATATTCGTGTATAAAGAAAACTAGATGAATATCCGCCGTTTCGGGCCTTTTTCGTGGGCTATAGCACACGCTCCGAGCCGACTTTTGGCGCCCGGCCCGATTTCCGAGTTCCCTTCCCGGATACGCATTGGCCGGTAGTAGGAGACGTTTGACGAGGTTTTTGTGGGGTTTTGGGCTGTGCGGCGCGCGTTCCGGGCCTTTTTCACCCGTTATGAGCCGTTTTAGTGAATTTCCATGCATGCTGCCCTCTATTCGGGACCTAGCGTATCCGAAAAATGCTCGAAAAGTCCATTTTTTTTGCCATAGCGAACCGAGACGACGACAGAAAGATTCTCAGGTATTCACAGGTGGCGGGGAACCACAAGAAGTTGACCAAACAACCCGAACAAGAGACATGCTGTCACATCACTAAAACGAGCATAGCTTCTCCATCCGACGTCCGATTATGGCGCGGTTTTTTTTGTTGGAAAGATAACAGCATGGCCCACGCCATGGGAAGCGAATTTCAAGGAGTTCACATGCATATATTCGTGTATAAAGAAAACTAGATGAATATCCGCCGTTTCGGGCCTTTTTCGTGGGCTATAGCACACGCTCCGAGCCGACTTTTGGCGCCCGGCCCGATTTCCGAGTTCCCTTCCCGGATACGCATTGGCCGGTAGTAGGAGACGTTTGACGAGGTTTTTGTGGGGTTTTGGGCTGTGCGGCGCGCGTTCCGGGCCTTTTTCACCCGTTATGAGCCGTTTTAGTGAATTTCCATGCATGCTGCCCTCTATTCGGGACCTAGCGTATCCGAAAAATGCTCGAAAAGTCCATTTTTTTTGCCATAGCGAACCGAGACGACGACAGAAAGATTCTCAGGTATTCACAGGTGGCGGGGAACCACAAGAAGTTGACCAAACAACCCGAACAAGAGACATGCTGTCACATCACTAAAACGAGCATAGCTTCTCCATCCGACGTCCGATTATGGCGCGGTTTTTTTTGTTGGAAAGATAACAGCATGGCCCACGCCATGGGAAGCGAATTTCAAGGAGTTCACATGCATATATTCGTGTATAAAGAAAACTAGATGAATATCCGCCGTTTCGGGCCTTTTTCGTGGGCTATAGCACACGCTCCGAGCCGACTTTTGGCGCCCGGCCCGATTTCCGAGTTCCCTTCCCGGATACGCATTGGCCGGTAGTAGGAGACGTTTGACGAGGTTTTTGTGGGGTTTTGGGCTGTGCGGCGCGCGTTCCGGGCCTTTTTCACCCGTTATGAGCCGTTTTAGTGAATTTCCATGCATGCTGCCCTCTATTCGGGACCTAGCGTATCCGAAAAATGCTCGAAAAGTCCATTTTTTTTGCCATAGCGAACCGAGACGACGACAGAAAGATTCTCAGGTATTCACAGGTGGCGGGGAACCACAAGAAGTTGACCAAACAACCCGAACAAGAGACATGCTGTCACATCACTAAAACGAGCATAGCTTCTCCATCCGACGTCCGATTATGGCGCGGTTTTTTTTGTTGGAAAGATAACAGCATGGCCCACGCCATGGGAAGCGAATTTCAAGGAGTTCACATGCATATATTCGTGTATAAAGAAAACTAGATGAATATCCGCCGTTTCGGGCCTTTTTCGTGGGCTATAGCACACGCTCCGAGCCGACTTTTGGCGCCCGGCCCGATTTCCGAGTTCCCTTCCCGGATACGCATTGGCCGGTAGTAGGAGACGTTTGACGAGGTTTTTGTGGGGTTTTGGGCTGTGCGGCGCGCGTTCCGGGCCTTTTTCACCCGTTATGAGCCGTTTTAGTGAATTTCCATGCATGCTGCCCTCTATTCGGGACCTAGCGTATCCGAAAAATGCTCGAAAAGTCCATTTTTTTGCCATAGCGAACCGAGACGACGACAGAAAGATTCTCAGGTATTCACAGGTGGCGGGGAACCACAAGAAGTTGACCAAACAACCCGAACAAGAGACATGCTGTCACATCACTAAAACGAGCATAGCTTCTCCATCCGACGTCCGATTATGGCGCGGTTTTTTTTGTTGGAAAGATAACAGCATGGCCCACGCCATGGGAAGCGAATTTCAAGGAGTTCACATGCATATATTCGTGTATAAAGAAAACTAGATGAATATCCGCCGTTTCGGGCCTTTTTCGTGGGCTATAGCACACGCTCCGAGCCGACTTTTGGCGCCCGGCCCGATTTCCGAGTTCCCTTCCCGGATACGCATTGGCCGGTAGTAGGAGACGTTTGACGAGGTTTTTGTGGGGTTTTGGGCTGTGCGGCGCGCGTTCCGGGCCTTTTTCACCCGTTATGAGCCGTTTTAGTGAATTTCCATGCATGCTGCCCTCTATTCGGGACCTAGCGTATCCGAAAAATGCTCGAAAAGTCCATTTTTTTTGCCATAGCGAACCGAGACGACGACAGAAAGATTCTCAGGTATTCACAGGTGGCGGGGAACCACAAGAAGTTGACCAAACAACCCGAACAAGAGACATGCTGTCACATCACTAAAACGAGCATAGCTTCTCCATCCGACGTCCGATTATGGCGCGGTTTTTTTTGTTGGAAAGATAACAGCATGGCCCACGCCATGGGAAGCGAATTTCAAGGAGTTCACATGCATATATTCGTGTATAAAGAAAACTAGATGAATATCCGCCGTTTCGGGCCTTTTTCGTGGGCTATAGCACACGCTCCGAGCCGACTTTTGGCGCCCGGCCCGATTTCCGAGTTCCCTTCCCGGATACGCATTGGCCGGTAGTAGGAGACGTTTGACGAGGTTTTTGTGGGGTTTTGGGCTGTGCGGCGCGCGTTCCGGGCCTTTTTCACCCGTTATGAGCCGTTTTAGTGAATTTCCATGCATGCTGCCCTCTATTCGGGACCTAGCGTATCCGAAAAATGCTCGAAAAGTCCATTTTTTTTGCCATAGCGAACCGAGACGACGACAGAAAGATTCTCAGGTATTCACAGGTGGCGGGGAACCACAAGAAGTTGACCAAACAACCCGAACAAGAGACATGCTGTCACATCACTAAAACGAGCATAGCTTCTCCATCCGACGTCCGATTATGGCGCGGTTTTTTTTGTTGGAAAGATAACAGCATGGCCCACGCCATGGGAAGCGAATTTCAAGGAGTTCACATGCATATATTCGTGTATAAAGAAAACTAGATGAATATCCGCCGTTTCGGGCCTTTTTCGTGGGCTATAGCACACGCTCCGAGCCGACTTTTGGCGCCCGGCCCGATTTCCGAGTTCCCTTCCCGGATACGCATTGGCCGGTAGTAGGAGACGTTTGACGAGGTTTTTGTGGGGTTTTGGGCTGTGCGGCGCGCGTTCCGGGCCTTTTTCACCCGTTATGAGCCGTTTTAGTGAATTTCCATGCATGCTGCCCTCTATTCGGGACCTAGCGTATCCGAAAAATGCTCGAAAAGTCCATTTTTTTGCCATAGCGAACCGAGACGACGACAGAAAGATTCTCAGGTATTCACAGGTGGCGGGGAACCACAAGAAGTTGACCAAACAACCCGAACAAGAGACATGCTGTCACATCACTAAAACGAGCATAGCTTCTCCATCCGACGTCCGATTATGGCGCGGTTTTTTTTGTTGGAAAGATAACAGCATGGCCCACGCCATGGGAAGCGAATTTCAAGGAGTTCACATGCATATATTCGTGTATAAAGAAAACTAGATGAATATCCGCCGTTTCGGGCCTTTTTCGTGGGCTATAGCACACGCTCCGAGCCGACTTTTGGCGCCCGGCCCGATTTCCGAGTTCCCTTCCCGGATACGCATTGGCCGGTAGTAGGAGACGTTTGACGAGGTTTTTGTGGGGTTTTGGGCTGTGCGGCGCGCGTTCCGGGCCTTTTTCACCCGTTATGAGCCGTTTTAGTGAATTTCCATGCATGCTGCCCTCTATTCGGGACCTAGCGTATCCGAAAAATGCTCGAAAAGTCCATTTTTTTTGCCATAGCGAACCGAGACGACGACAGAAAGATTCTCAGGTATTCACAGGTGGCGGGGAACCACAAGAAGTTGACCAAACAACCCGAACAAGAGACATGCTGTCACATCACTAAAACGAGCATAGCTTCTCCATCCGACGTCCGATTATGGCGCGGTTTTTTTTGTTGGAAAGATAACAGCATGGCCCACGCCATGGGAAGCGAATTTCAAGGAGTTCACATGCATATATTCGTGTATAAAGAAAACTAGATGAATATCCGCCGTTTCGGGCCTTTTTCGTGGGCTATAGCACACGCTCCGAGCCGACTTTTGGCGCCCGGCCCGATTTCCGAGTTCCCTTCCCGGATACGCATTGGCCGGTAGTAGGAGACGTTTGACGAGGTTTTTGTGGGGTTTTGGGCTGTGCGGCGCGCGTTCCGGGCCTTTTTCACCCGTTATGAGCCGTTTTAGTGAATTTCCATGCATGCTGCCCTCTATTCGGGACCTAGCGTATCCGAAAAATGCTCGAAAAGTCCATTTTTTTTGCCATAGCGAACCGAGACGACGACAGAAAGATTCTCAGGTATTCACAGGTGGCGGGGAACCACAAGAAGTTGACCAAACAACCCGAACAAGAGACATGCTGTCACATCACTAAAACGAGCATAGCTTCTCCATCCGACGTCCGATTATGGCGCGGTTTTTTTTTTGGAAAGATAACAGCATGGCCCACGCCATGGGAAGCGAATTTCAAGGAGTTCACATGCATATATTCGTGTATAAAGAAAACTAGATGAATATCCGCCGTTTCGGGCCTTTTTCGTGGGCTATAGCACACGCTCCGAGCCGACTTTTGGCGCCCGGCCCGATTTCCGAGTTCCCTTCCCGGATACGCATTGGCCGGTAGTAGGAGACGTTTGACGAGGTTTTTGTGGGGTTTTGGGCTGTGCGGCGCGCGTTCCGGGCCTTTTTCACCCGTTATGAGCCGTTTTAGTGAATTTCCATGCATGCTGCCCTCTATTCGGGACCTAGCGTATCCGAAAAATGCTCGAAAAGTCCATTTTTTTTGCCATAGCGAACCGAGACGACGACAGAAAGATTCTCAGGTATTCACAGGTGGCGGGGAACCACAAGAAGTTGACCAAACAACCCGAACAAGAGACATGCTGTCACATCACTAAAACGAGCATAGCTTCTCCATCCGACGTCCGATTATGGCGCGGTTTTTTTTGTTGGAAAGATAACAGCATGGCCCACGCCATGGGAAGCGAATTTCAAGGAGTTCACATGCATATATTCGTGTATAAAGAAAACTAGATGAATATCCGCCGTTTCGGGCCTTTTTCGTGGGCTATAGCACACGCTCCGAGCCGACTTTTGGCGCCCGGCCCGATTTCCGAGTTCCCTTCCCGGATACGCATTGGCCGGTAGTAGGAGACGTTTGACGAGGTTTTTGTGGGGTTTTGGGCTGTGCGGCGCGCGTTCCGGGCCTTTTTCACCCGTTATGAGCCGTTTTAGTGAATTTCCATGCATGCTGCCCTCTATTCGGGACCTAGCGTATCCGAAAAATGCTCGAAAAGTCCATTTTTTTTGCCATAGCGAACCGAGACGACGACAGAAAGATTCTCAGGTATTCACAGGTGGCGGGGAACCACAAGAAGTTGACCAAACAACCCGAACAAGAGACATGCTGTCACATCACTAAAACGAGCATAGCTTCTCCATCCGACGTCCGATTATGGCGCGGTTTTTTTTGTTGGAAAGATAACAGCATGGCCCACGCCATGGGAAGCGAATTTCAAGGAGTTCACATGCATATATTCGTGTATAAAGAAAACTAGATGAATATCCGCCGTTTCGGGCCTTTTTCGTGGGCTATAGCACACGCTCCGAGCCGACTTTTGGCGCCCGGCCCGATTTCCGAGTTCCCTTCCCGGATACGCATTGGCCGGTAGTAGGAGACGTTTGACGAGGTTTTTGTGGGGTTTTGGGCTGTGCGGCGCGCGTTCCGGGCCTTTTTCACCCGTTATGAGCCGTTTTAGTGAATTTCCATGCATGCTGCCCTCTATTCGGGACCTAGCGTATCCGAAAAATGCTCGAAAAGTCCATTTTTTTTGCCATAGCGAACCGAGACGACGACAGAAAGATTCTCAGGTATTCACAGGTGGCGGGGAACCACAAGAAGTTGACCAAACAACCCGAACAAGAGACATGCTGTCACATCACTAAAACGAGCATAGCTTCTCCATCCGACGTCCGATTATGGCGCGGTTTTTTTTGTTGGAAAGATAACAGCATGGCCCACGCCATGGGAAGCGAATTTCAAGGAGTTCACATGCATATATTCGTGTATAAAGAAAACTAGATGAATATCCGCCGTTTCGGGCCTTTTTCGTGGGCTATAGCACACGCTCCGAGCCGACTTTTGGCGCCCGGCCCGATTTCCGAGTTCCCTTCCCGGATACGCATTGGCCGGTAGTAGGAGACGTTTGACGAGGTTTTTGTGGGGTTTTGGGCTGTGCGGCGCGCGTTCCGGGCCTTTTTCACCCGTTATGAGCCGTTTTAGTGAATTTCCATGCATGCTGCCCTCTATTCGGGACCTAGCGTATCCGAAAAATGCTCGAAAAGTCCATTTTTTTTGCCATAGCGAACCGAGACGACGACAGAAAGATTCTCAGGTATTCACAGGTGGCGGGGAACCACAAGAAGTTGACCAAACAACCCGAACAAGAGACATGCTGTCACATCACTAAAACGAGCATAGCTTCTCCATCCGACGTCCGATTATGGCGCGGTTTTTTTTGTTGGAAAGATAACAGCATGGCCCACGCCATGGGAAGCGAATTTCAAGGAGTTCACATGCATATATTCGTGTATAAAGAAAACTAGATGAATATCCGCCGTTTCGGGCCTTTTTCGTGGGCTATAGCACACGCTCCGAGCCGACTTTTGGCGCCCGGCCCGATTTCCGAGTTCCCTTCCCGGATACGCATTGGCCGGTAGTAGGAGACGTTTGACGAGGTTTTTGTGGGGTTTTGGGCTGTGCGGCGCGCGTTCCGGGCCTTTTTCACCCGTTATGAGCCGTTTTAGTGAATTTCCATGCATGCTGCCCTCTATTCGGGACCTAGCGTATCCGAAAAATGCTCGAAAAGTCCATTTTTTTTGCCATAGCGAACCGAGACGACGACAGAAAGATTCTCAGGTATTCACAGGTGGCGGGGAACCACAAGAAGTTGACCAAACAACCCGAACAAGAGACATGCTGTCACATCACTAAAACGAGCATAGCTTCTCCATCCGACGTCCGATTATGGCGCGGTTTTTTTTGTGGAAAGATAACAGCATGGCCCACGCCATGGGAAGCGAATTTCAAGGAGTTCACATGCATATATTCGTGTATAAAGAAAACTAGATGAATATCCGCCGTTTCGGGCCTTTTTCGTGGGCTATAGCACACGCTCCGAGCCGACTTTTGGCGCCCGGCCCGATTTCCGAGTTCCCTTCCCGGATACGCATTGGCCGGTAGTAGGAGACGTTTGACGAGGTTTTTGTGGGGTTTTGGGCTGTGCGGCGCGCGTTCCGGGCCTTTTTCACCCGTTATGAGCCGTTTTAGTGAATTTCCATGCATGCTGCCCTCTATTCGGGACCTAGCGTATCCGAAAAATGCTCGAAAAGTCCATTTTTTTTTGCCATAGCGAACCGAGACGACGACAGAAAGATTCTCAGGTATTCACAGGTGGCGGGGAACCACAAGAAGTTGACCAAACAACCCGAACAAGAGACATGCTGTCACATCACTAAAACGAGCATAGCTTCTCCATCCGACGTCCGATTATGGCGCGGTTTTTTTTGTTGGAAAGATAACAGCATGGCCCACGCCATGGGAAGCGAATTTCAAGGAGTTCACATGCATATATTCGTGTATAAAGAAAACTAGATGAATATCCGCCGTTTCGGGCCTTTTTCGTGGGCTATAGCACACGCTCCGAGCCGACTTTTGGCGCCCGCCCGATTTCCGAGTTCCCTTCCCGGATACGCATTGGCCGGTAGTAGGAGACGTTTGACGAGGTTTTTGTGGGGTTTTGGGCTGTGCGGCGCGCGTTCCGGGCCTTTTTCACCCGTTATGAGCCGTTTTAGTGAATTTCCATGCATGCTGCCCTCTATTCGGGACCTAGCGTATCCGAAAAATGCTCGAAAAGTCCATTTTTTTTGCCATAGCGAACCGAGACGACGACAGAAAGATTCTCAGGTATTCACAGGTGGCGGGGAACCACAAGAAGTTGACCAAACAACCCGAACAAGAGACATGCTGTCACATCACTAAAACGAGCATAGCTTCTCCATCCGACGTCCGATTATGGCGCGGTTTTTTTTGTTGGAAAGATAACAGCATGGCCCACGCCATGGGAAGCGAATTTCAAGGAGTTCACATGCATATATTCGTGTATAAAGAAAACTAGATGAATATCCGCCGTTTCGGGCCTTTTTCGTGGGCTATAGCACACGCTCCGAGCCGACTTTTGGCGCCCGGCCCGATTTCCGAGTTCCCTTCCCGGATACGCATTGGCCGGTAGTAGGAGACGTTTGACGAGGTTTTTGTGGGGTTTTGGGCTGTGCGGCGCGCGTTCCGGGCCTTTTTCACCCGTTATGAGCCGTTTTAGTGAATTTCCATGCATGCTGCCCTCTATTCGGGACCTAGCGTATCCGAAAAATGCTCGAAAAGTCCATTTTTTTTTGCCATAGCGAACCGAGACGACGACAGAAAGATTCTCAGGTATTCACAGGTGGCGGGGAACCACAAGAAGTTGACCAAACAACCCGAACAAGAGACATGCTGTCACATCACTAAAACGAGCATAGCTTCTCCATCCGACGTCCGATTATGGCGCGGTTTTTTTTGTTGGAAAGATAACAGCATGGCCCACGCCATGGGAAGCGAATTTCAAGGAGTTCACATGCATATATTCGTGTATAAAGAAAACTAGATGAATATCCGCCGTTTCGGGCCTTTTTCGTGGGCTATAGCACACGCTCCGAGCCGACTTTTGGCGCCCGGCCCGATTTCCGAGTTCCCTTCCCGGATACGCATTGGCCGGTAGTAGGAGACGTTTGACGAGGTTTTTGTGGGGTTTTGGGCTGTGCGGCGCGCGTTCCGGGCCTTTTTCACCCGTTATGAGCCGTTTTAGTGAATTTCCATGCATGCTGCCCTCTATTCGGGACCTAGCGTATCCGAAAAATGCTCGAAAAGTCCATTTTTTTTGCCATAGCGAACCGAGACGACGACAGAAAGATTCTCAGGTATTCACAGGTGGCGGGGAACCACAAGAAGTTGACCAAACAACCCGAACAAGAGACATGCTGTCACATCACTAAAACGAGCATAGCTTCTCCATCCGACGTCCGATTATGGCGCGGTTTTTTTTGTTGGAAAGATAACAGCATGGCCCACGCCATGGGAAGCGAATTTCAAGGAGTTCACATGCATATATTCGTGTATAAAGAAAACTAGATGAATATCCGCCGTTTCGGGCCTTTTTCGTGGCTATAGCACACGCTCCGAGCCGACTTTTGGCGCCCGCCCGATTTCCGAGTTCCCTTCCCGGATACGCATTGGCCGGTAGTAGGAGACGTTTGACGAGGTTTTTGTGGGGTTTTGGGCTGTGCGGCGCGCGTTCCGGGCCTTTTTCACCCGTTATGAGCCGTTTTAGTGAATTTCCATGCATGCTGCCCTCTATTCGGGACCTAGCGTATCCGAAAAATGCTCGAAAAGTTGTTGACGGTTAAAATGTGTGTTCTACCGCTCGCACACGCGGCCCTGGGAGATTTGCTTCACTCCGTTCAGGACCAAAACTTGGAACGCGGTGAATTCCGGAGCGTGGCCAGTCGATTTTCCCTGCAAATCGACAAAGACAAGAAAAAGCGTGTAAAATTCCCGGACTATCGGCCCCGGACAGGCCGATGCGTAACCGCAGCCGATGTTAGTGAATAAAAGATGATAAAATAAACACTCGGCTGACGGCTATAAACGAATCGACATGTCGCAACATTAAATACTCGCGCGATAGATAAAGCAAGCATGCATCAGAATCGGCAATCGGGCAAAGCATGCGATCGGCAAAATCTATCGGCAAGCAACACAGTAAGGTAAATCGACAATCATCAAAAGGAGTTCAGGCTATACTTGAACAGGAGCAATAAGATATTTAAAGGCATGCAAGCATAAATCTGAACGTGGTAAGCAATCGGCTAAACACCCCGAAAGAACGATTAAACCAGTAACCACTAATTATACCCGTAATCTGACAATCGCTTCACCGAGGACACGTCAACTAAGTGAAGTAGAACAGGACACGTCAAACTGCTCTACACGATCGACAGATACAAATATAATCGGCAACTACCGGTCCCAGGTCTCAGTAAACTAGATTTAACCCTTAGCAACTGTTTCGCCGAGGACACGTCAACTAAGCGAAGCAGACAGGACAAGTCAAACTGCCTACCCAATCACCAAGAGCAGATCTAATCGACAAAATACCTTAACCGTGACTCGAGTAACCAAATCAAACAGAAATCGACATCAGCAATCGGCAACAAGGCTGCGGCGAGGACAAGTCAACTAACCGCAACAAAGAATTGGACCAGGTCTTAAACAATTCCATGCAGTCGACGCACGATGTAAACCCTAGATTGATCTAAATTACCGGATAACTAGCAGCCACATCAATCTTAATCATGGACAAGTCGACATAATCAGATCGATGCGCTTACCTGACGAGATCCAGTCAAGCCGGAGCCCCGATGGGCGCGGGTGACGAAGAACACGTCGAGAAATTGTGGCGATGCGCCGAAAGGTTGATTGTATTGGTTGTCTTTGATTACAAGCACCTGGGTTTATATTTATACACCCGAGGCAAGAGTCCGATTTGGACTTAAACATGACTCCTACTTGACCACAACTCGGTCAATCCTTTCTAATCTAAAAATAATTAAAAAAAGACACACCATCCCACACGGGCGCGTGCGGCTTCGGGATTTCTTTGGCTTCATGATAACCTGCGGGCCACCACTTCGGCACATAATCTTTTCCCACCCGTCGCGCACTCCACCTTCCACTGACAGCGGGCCCTAGTCCAAATTTTGGTGTCAACACATGCCCCCCAAGCCGGGGTATGGAATCTCCATGCGCCGGATTATTTCCCAATTTCTCGCGCTCCCTTGATTCTCGCGCCGTACTCAACACACCTGCAGTGCCCCTTCGTATCTGTGCCGCCTGCAGCACGTCCCATCTTATAAATAGATAGCCATCTACCATTCTTATCTCTCTTTCTTCTCTCGCCGGCGCGTCTCTTCATCTCCTCATTCTCTCTCTCCATCTTGCTGCCGGCGACCAATCCCCTCGGAAGACCAGGAAACGAAAACTTCTCAAGATTTCTCGCATCTTCATCGCAATGGCGCAGCTTACTGCCTCCTCAACCGCCGTCCCCGAGGTATCAATCTTCCACTCCATCCCCGTTCTTGAACTAGAATAGGGTTGTGTTCTTGCGGTACTGTAGATCCCTTTGTTCATAAGCTGTCCCCATACTTTTTAGACTCTTGGCTTGATTAAATTATTTGCATTGTTTCTAGGAACTGCGAAACCAGATCTTGATCCCTACAGAACTCGCCACACATCGTTTCTTAGGACCCATGGGAGATTCAGATCCAATAACCTTCATCTGCAGCGAAACCCTTAGAATGCCCTTCAAGAGATCACCAGTAGCACTAAAGATATGGGCAGGCAGCTTCAGATCATGGCCCACTGAAATCCCAGGCTGGCGTGAATGGTTCCTTAGAGTGAAGGCTGCTAAATCGGCAATATGGGCGACTGTCGGCATAGATCACTGTTTAGAACTCACCCTTGCCGATATGAAAAGAATGAGCCAATGTTATCGGCATCCTGCTACCTCTGGTCTGACGCATTGAATGCCTTCCTTTTTGGCCATGGACCAATGACTCCAACCCTCATGGATGTCAAGATGCTTACTGATCTGGATATATCCACCAATGCAAGCCTCCAGAGTTTGAAAGTCAAACCATCACATAAGCTTGATGTCAGAGAAATCGGTGGATGGAAGAAATATATCACTACCTTCCAGAAAACAGGACAAGTGACAGACAAAGAACATGCAGCTTTTCTGACGATGTGGCTTGAGCATTTCTTTTTCTGTGGAGCTCAACTTGGTCCTGTATCCAATCTGCAGAACTTGGCAGAAAGATTGGCAGCTGGTACTGAAATGCCTATCGGCAAATACCTGCTTGGTGCTCTCTACTCTTCACTTCATCAGGTCGCCGAGAAGCTCTGGCAGGATACTCCAATCGGCAATATTGGTGGTCCATGGTGGTTTCTTCAGATGTGGCTCACTCTGCACTCCTATAAAGCCATGGAACTTCAAGATTTGCATTTATATCGTTTCCCAACCCTGAATCAAGCTGGGCGCCGATGCACTTCACTGGGAGAAGCTTTGGTATCGATAGATGGAGTTAAGATGAATGCCGATCTCCTGGCTTCATACTTCAAAGCTTTCTACAGAGGCATCAAAGATGATCATCTTGAATGGTTCCCATATGGAAGCCCAGAAATCATGGATCATTTTGAGATTCCCTTCACCTTCAGAGCTGACAATCCTCTACAGAATGCAGTATCGGCAAACATCTTTGTGTCTTGTGTCAAGCCTTGCATCTTGCCGACGGGATTGAATGCATTAGGTCATCAGAGGCCATCATATGAATTCTATAATCCTTCATTTGCTGCAAGGCAAATGGGTCTCGGCCAGATTCCTCCCAGTCTTTTTATGCTGATAAGGTCAAAGCTCGGGCCATCGTCGAATCGACATTGGAGTATTCTTGGCTATTCTTTGACTGAGAATTTACCCCTCGGCCACATCGACAACATCACACTGGCTCCCTCTTGCACGACGCTCTTCATACAATGGTGGGCAGAATGGTCCAAGCATCTCCACTGTTCCAACACAGCATCCTTCATCTCCAATCTTCCGCTTCCTGGACCGATAGGAGAGGTAACCGATCTCAACTTCCGTCATTATTCCATCAACAAATTTTTTTTGACTGTAGCTTCTATTTTGCAGTCTGATGCCGAAGATGCACCCACAGAAAGCAACAGTGGAATCGGTATTTTGTACGTTGCTCCTCATCCAGAACCTGTCATCGGTTCTGATGCACCAACACCGGCTCAATTCCTCAAAGGCCAATCTTCTAGAACAAAGCGTCAAGGCCCTCGCTTCAAGGTCCCAGCAAAACGTCACAAGGCCCTCCTGAAACAACCAAGCTCTGCGCCAACTCCTCCCAGCAGCCCGGTAACTATTCTCACATATAATTGCTTCATATTGAACAAATATCAACATCTAACCTTTGTTTCAATTTTCAGGGCCATTCTGAAGGAGATTACGAAGAAACTGAAGCCCATTCTCCTGAAGGCCATGCTGAAGAAACTGAAGTCCGCGTCGATACCGATGCTGAAACTGCTCAAGCACCAGCGGCCACCACTGTCCACAAGAAATCGGCATCGAGACGCAACAAACTCTGGCTTCAGAGGAAGGCATAGCCTCAGAAGACATCAACATCGAAATTCAGCCGCAGGTTTGCCCTTGAAACTTATCCATCGGCATCTATATCTTTATTGACTTCACATTTGATTAGATGCAAGAGCGAAGGGAAGAAGAATCGGCAAACCTCTTTGTCGATGAACCTGTGACGTCCCAAGCAGCTCAGAACATACCAAGAGGCCGTTTCTCAGATTCTGGAGCATCTTCTTCTCAGGCTGTTCCGATTGAAGCTGATGTCGATTTATCCGAGGTAATGAATGTCGATTTGTTCTCTTCATCAATGTGTTCTAATCAACTTTCGTGCTTGCAGGCACGTGTGGTAGAGCCAATTGTCGCAATGCATCATCGGCAACCACTGCCAATCGAGATCCGCAATAAGCTGATCGAGATAGAAGCCAGACTCAACTTTGCAACTACAGAAGATCTCACTCTTAATGCCAGTTCAGTCCGTGCTAGGTTTGAAGAGATCCAAGCTCGCCTTCCGAGGGATCTGAGAGTTGCCCTTCATCCAGTGGCCTACATGGAGTTCGGCGTCTTGATTACGAGCAAGCTCAAGAAAATATCAATCGCCGATCCCATCAACGCCAACTTGTTGCAGCAGCAGAAGCAGCTCTTGAGCTCTCACAGCAAGAATTGGAAAAATATAACTCCATGAAAAATCAGCTAACAGAGGAGGAGAATCGGCTAACTCAGCTGAAGAAAGAAGCCGAAGACTTGAGAGCAGCCTACAGGCTAAGGAACAAGAAGTATCGGCATCGGCAGAAACCATTGCCAAGATCAATGCAGACATGCTTCAACAAAAAGATTCGCTCGATGCCTCCATTGAAGCTTCAACGCGTGCCTGGGCATCCGTTCCTGCAGAGATCGAGTCTGATGATAACGACAACTATGTCTTGGCCGAGACTGATCAGCTCGCATACATGCACTTGATGTACTTCGTGATTATCTGTATCCCCGTCGTGCATGAATTTGTAATCATCAAAAACTATCTTCCAATCATCTGTAATATATATATATTTACTTCTATGTTCCTTTATATATTTTCCCTAAGGGCGATACCATTAGCATCGGCCGTCTTAAAGGCGACGCTCTTAACGTCGGCTCCGATAAAACTCAACCGAACACTTTAAAGATAAATACTTTGCATTAAGCGCTCGGCTGAATTTCATCTCTTGCGTCGATCGGCTGATTGTCGATTGCACTCTTTACTTCTATCAACCGATCAACGTCCAAATCTGATAACTGCTATAGCAACCGTGGAGTTGCCGATCCTTCAGTGATGCAAACACCTTCATCGGTAACATCCAATGCTTCACCTTCCCAGTAAGTTCCTGATATGCACGGCAAGTTTTCCACCATCATCGGCAAAAAGTCTGCAGTAGCCACACTTACCGATCTATCAGCTTGAATAGTCTCCACCTCGTCGCCGATCCACTGGATAAGGAGCTGATGCATCGTGGAAGGGATACAGCAATTAGCATGAATCCAATCCCTACCCAGCAGTACGGCGTACGAACCTTTGCCTTCGATTACGAAGAATGTCGTCGGCAAGGTCTTGCTTCCGATAGTGACCTCGACATTGGTGACTCCTTTGACTTCAGAGCTCCTGCCCCCATAATCCCTCAACGTCATGTTGGTCTTGGTCAGCTCTTCAGGCAGTTTGCCGATCTTCCTGTACGTTGCCATCGGCAAAACATTGACAGCAGCACCACCATCGACCATCATCTTGCTCATCGGCTTGCCATTGACGAAACCATTAAGGTACAGAGCCCTCAGATGGAGATGATCAACACCAGACGGCTTTCGAACACTGCCTGCTGTGGACCCAATAACAACTCGGCAGAAGCTTCTTCTTCCGACTCATTAATGTCCAAAGAGCTAAATTCTCGTGGCAGCATAAATACCATATTGACAGGAGCTTCAACTTCATGTACCTGAGATTTGACTTTTGGTCTCCACACTTTCTTAGACTTGGGCCCCTTGTCATGATCATCCTTCTGGTTCACATCCTTGTTCAGCTCCCGGCAACGTGCCCTCTGTACTCTTCTCTTCTGAGTCTTGGTAAAAATACCACTCGGACACCATTGGCCTTCTTCTGTGAACTCACCCTGATCTTCTTCACAATCTTCAACTTGATTGACAGGACCAAGTCTTTCATGCACAGAAACCCTTGATGATGGTCTCCTCATAGGACCTCGGCTTGAAGAACCAACTTCCCTGTACAAATCTCCAGATCTTCTGCTACAGCCTGGGCAACCTTCAATTGGTGGCAGCTTCATACCCTGCTCCCAACAATACTGGAAGAACGGACAGTTCCAGTGTGGATCGAAGTCATCATCACTCGTCCTCCTGTCTTCCCTCTCCCTTTTCCTTGAATACTTGCCGATCAAAGCAGCAGATCCACCGATCATGTTGACTGGAAAAGGATGCCCATCAATCTTCATCGGCTTCTGACCAGAGAATTTAATGCGATCACTCTCAATTGCCGATTGGATCTGTTGCCTGAACACTTTGCACTCATTGGTGTGATGAGAGGGAGTGTTATGCCACTTGCACCACTTGATCTTCTTCAACTCCTCAGCCGGAGGCAACGTGTGATTAGGTGGGAGTTGAATAAGCTTCTCTTGTAGCAGCAGATCAAATATCTTGTCGGCTTTGTTGATGTCAAAGTCATACTTCTTTTCTTCTGCCTTCTGCTTGACCCATGGACAGAGAACAGTCTTCTTATTCCTGGTCCACTCAGCAAGAGCAACTTCAGCTTCGTCATCAGAATCAGAAGAATAATCGGCATAAGCCGCCTGAAACTGTCTGCCACGTGTATTCTGGACACGTCTTCATGAATTGACGCCTTCTGAAAGAGTTGTGCCAAGCCATCGACTTCTTGAGGCGCAAACTTGTCTCTAATCTGAGGCAGCAAACCTTGGTAAGCAATTTCAGCCATTTGCCGATCCGTCAGATTCAGGTTATAGCACCTGCCACGGATGACTCTGAACCTTTGGACAAAATCGGCAACTGACTCTCCAGCCTTCTGACGAACAGCTGTCAAATCTGATATGCTCAGCTCTGCCATGCCAGTGAAGAAATAAGAGTGGAATTTCTTTTCCAAATCGGCCCAATTCCGCACGGATCCCGCAGGGAGGGAGGTGAACCATGAGAATGCCGATCCAGACAATGACAGAGGAAACAATCGGACCTTCAATGCATCTTGTGCCGATGCCTCTCCCAACTGTGCCAAATATCGGCTGATGTGCTCCACTGTAGAGACATTATCTTGTCCAGAAAATTTGCCAAACTCTGGCAACTTGTATCGATGTGGCAAGGCAACTTGTTCCATCCACTCTGGATATGGACGTCGATACACGAAGCTCTGCTTGGGCTTGAGATCAAACTGCTCCTTCATGACTTCAGCCAACCTGGCAACTATGTCTTCTGATGAATTCTGCACTTGCCCCCCAGCCATCTGAGACGATGGCTGCGGTTGTGACTGAACCTGAGCAGGTTGCTCCTTGTTGTAGTGCTCGCTGTAATCTGCCACTCTGTGATAGCCTTGCGGTATCTCCTGGTTGAACAGTGCAGGATTGACATTGGGGGCCAAATGATACCTTGTCTGAGGTGTTTGACTAATCCTTGGCTCAGGAGTTGTACCACCTGCTTCTTTCTGCGTGGACAACGGCGCATCAATAAGACTTGGCGCCGATACCCGAGCAGCCCCTGCAGCCAGAGCTTGAGCACTTGTAGACCACAACTCTGGTGGCATGCCATATGGTTGCCTTTGCTGACCAGCAGCGCTTGTCTCTTCTTGAGCTGTGGGTTGACCACCATGAGGTGCAGGACGTGCTGGTGTGGTGTAGCAGTAGGTAAAGTAAATGATGGCCCCATAAATCCGGAATCAAACTGCAAGGTCCCATCAGCAAATGCCTTGAGCATGTTGTACAGAGTGTTAACAAGCACCCCTGACTGATTAATGAAAGCTTTGTGAACCGCAGTATTCACAACTTCATCCAACAGAGCTTGATCTGGCATCTTCGCAGCTTTGATTGTAGCCAATTCTTCTGCTCTCATCACCACTGGCGAAGCCAACACTGATGTAATCTTGCCACGTGTCATCTTGATGGTCTCAAAGTACTTCACTTGGCAATCATACAGATAACTCTGGTATGCCTTTTTCTGATCCAAAGACATCTTCTCCCAAGCATTGAGCTCATTGTTGCCAGTGACTTCAGAAGCATCTTTATCATCTCGAACAAATGGAGCAGGAATCATGATCTTGTTGCCCTTTGTATCAACGAGCAAAGTACCATCGTCAGCAACAGCTTGAACGAACGCCATCTGCTTCTAAGAACTTGATCTGTCCCACCGGGCGTGCCAAAAAGTGTGTTGACGGTAAAATGTGTGTTCTACCGCTCGCACACGCGGCCTGGGAGATTTGCTTCACTCCGTTCAGGACCAAAACTTGGAACGCGGTGAATTCCGGAGCGTGCCAGTCTTTTCCCTGCAAATCGACAAAGACAAGAAAAAGCGTGTAAAATTCCCGGACTATCGGCCCCGGACAGGCCGATGCGTAACCGCAGCCGATGTTAGTGAATAAAAGATGATAAAATAAACACTCGGCTGACGGCTATAAACGAATCGACATGTCGCAACATTAAAACTCGCGCGATAGATAAAGCAAGGCATGCATCAGAATCGGCAATCGGCAAAGCATGCGATCGGCAAAATCTATCGGCAAGCAACACAGTAAGGTAAATCGACAATCAGCAAAAGGAGTTCAGGCTATACTTGAACAGGAGAGCAATAAGATATTTAAAGGCATGCAAGCATAAATCTGAACGTGGTAAGCAATCGGCTAAACACCCCGAAAGAACGATTAAACCAGTAACCACTAATTATACCCGTAATCTGACAATCGCTTCACCGAGGACACGTCAACTAAGTGAAGTAGAACAGGACACGTCAAACTGCTCTACACGATCGACAGATACAAGTATAATCGGCAACTACCGGTCCCAGGTACTCAGTAAACTAGATCTAACCCTTAGCAACTGTTTCGCCGAGGACACGTCAACTAAGCGAAGCAGACAGGACAAGTCAAACTGCCTACCCAATCACCAAGAGCAGATCTAATCGAAAAATACCTTAACCGTGACTCGAGTAACCAAATCAAACAGAAATCGACATCAGCAATCGGCAACAAGGCTGCGGCGAGGACAAGTCAACTAACCGCAACAAAGAATTGGACCAGGTCTTAAACAATTCCATGCAGTCGACGCACGATGTAAACCCTAGATTGATCTAAATTACCGGATAACTAGCAGCCACATCAATCTTAATCATGGACAAGTCGACATAATCAGATCGATGCGCTTACCTGACGAGATCCAGTCAAGCCAGAGCCCCGATGGGCGCGGGTGACGAAGAACACGTCGAGAAATTGTGGCGATGCGCCGAAAGGTTGATTGTATTGGTTGTCTTGATTACAAGCACCTGGGTTTATATTTATACACCCGAGGCAAGAGTCCGATTTGGACTTAAACACGACTCCTACTTGACCACAACTCGGTCAATCCTTTCTAAATCTAAAAAAAATAATTAAAAAAGGACACACCATCCCACACGGGCGCGTGCGGCTTCGGGATTTCTTTGGCTTCATGATAACCTGCGGGCCACCACTTCGGCACATAATCTTTTCCCCCGTCGCGCACTCCACTACCACTGACAGCGGGCCCTAGTCCAAATTTTGGTGTCAACAAAAAGTCCATTTTTTTTGCCATAGCGAACCGAGACGACGCAGAAAGATTCGAAGGTATCACAGGTGGCGGGGAACCACAAGAAGTTGACCAAACACCCGAACAAGAGACATGATGTCACATCACTAAAACGGGCATAGCTTCTCTATCCGACGTCCGATTATGGCGCGGTTTTTTTTGTTGCGAAGATAACAGCATGCCCACAGCCATGGGAAGCGAATCAAGGAGTTCACATGCATATATTCGTGTATAATAAGAAAACTAGATGAATATCCGCCGTTTGGGCCTTTTTCGTGGGGCTTATAGACACGCTCCGAGCCGACTTTGGCGCCCGGGCCGATTTCGAGTTCCCTTTCCGGAGCATTGGCCGGTTCGGTAGTAGGAGACGTTTTGACGAGGTTTTTGTGGGGTTTGGGGTGCGGCGCGCGTTCCGGGCATTTTTCACCCGTTATGAGCCGTTTTAAGTGAATTTCCATGCCATGTGCCCTCTATTCGGGACCTAGGCGTATCCGAAAAATGCTCGAAAAGTCATTTTTTTTGCCATAGCGAACCGAGACGACGACGAAAGATTCTCAGGTATTCACAGGTGGCGGGGAACCACAAGAAGTTGACCCAAACAACCGAACAAGAACATGCTGTCACATCACTAAAACGAGCATAGCTTTCCATCCGACGTCCGATTATGCGCGGTTTTTTTTGTTGGAAAGATAACAGCATGGCCACGCCATGGGAAGCGAATTTCAAGGAGTTACATGCATATATTCGTGTATAAAGAAACTAGATGAATTATCCGCCGTTTCGGGCCTTTTTCGTGGGCTATAGCACACGCTGCGAGGGGCCGACTTTTGGCCGCCCGGCCCGATCCGGTTCCCTTTCCCGGATACGCATTGGCCGGTAGTAGGAGACGTTTGACGAGGTTTTTGTGGGGTTTTGGGCGTGCGGCGCGCGTTCCGGGCCTTTCACCCGTTATGAGCCGTTTTAGTGAATTTCCATGCATGCTGCCCTTATCGGGACCTAGCTATCCGAAAAAATGCTCGAAAAGTCTAGTTTTTTTTGCCATAGCGAACCGAGACGACGACAGAAAGATTCTCAGGTGTTCACAGGTGGCGGGGAACCACAAGAAGTTGACCCAAAAACCGAACAAGAGACATGCGTCACATCACTAAAACGAGCAAGCTTCTCCATCCGACGTCCGTTATGGCGCGGTTTTTTTTTGTTGAAAGATAACAGATGGCCCACGCCATGGGAAGCGAATTTCACGGAGTTCACATGCATAATATCGTTGTATAAAGCAAACTAGATGAATATCCGCCGTTTCGGGCCTTTTTCGTGGGCTATAGCACACGCTCCGAGCCGACTTTTGGCGCCGGCCCGATTTCCGAGTTCCCTTCCGGATACGCATTGGCCGGTAGTAGTGGGAGCGTTGACGAGGTTTGTGGGTTTGGGCTGTGCGGCGCGCGTTCCGGGCCTTTTTTCACCGTTATGAGCCGTTTTAGTGAATTTCCATGCATGTTGCCCTCTATCGGGACCTAGCGTATCCGAAAAATGCTCGAAAAGTCCATTTTTTTTGCCATAGCAAACCAGACGACGACAGAAAGTTCTCAGGTATTCGCAGGTGGCGGGGAACCACAAAAGTTGACCAAACAACCCGAACAAGAGACATGCTGTCACATCACTAAAACGCATAGCTTCTCCATCTGACGTCCGATTATGGCGCGGTTTTTTTGTGGTGGAAAGATAACAGCATGGCCCACGCCATGGGAAGCGAATTTCAAGGAGTTCACAGCATAATTGTGTATAAAGAAAACTAGAGATATCCGCAGTTCGTGGCCTTTTTCGTGGGCTATAGACACGCTCCGAAGCCGAATTTTGCGCGCCCGGCCGATTTCCGATTCCCTTTCCGGATACGCATTGGCGGTAGTAGGAGATGTTTGACGAGGTTTTTGTGGGGTTTTGGCTGTGCGGCGCGCGTTCCGGGCTTTTCAACCCGTTTGAGCCGTTTTAGTGAATTTCCATGCATGCTGCCATCTATTCGGGACCTAGCGTATCCGAAAAAATGCTCGAAAAGTCCATTTTTTTGCTATAGCGAACCGAGACGACGACAGAAAGATTCTCGGTATTCACAGGTGGCGGGGAAACCACAAGAAGTGACCAAACAAACCCGAAACAAGAACATGCTGTCACAGTCACTAAAAACGAGCATAGCTTCTCCATCCGACGTCCGATTATGGCGCGGATTTTTGTTTTTTGGTTGTGGAAAGATAACAGCATGGGCCCACGCCATGGGAAGCGAATTCAGGAGTTCACATGCATATATTCGTGTTTAAAAGAAAACTGGAGAATAGCGCCATTTCTCTTTTTTTATGGCCTTTTTAGTGGGCTATAGCACACGCTCCGAGCGAATTTTGGCGCCCGCCCGATTCCAGTTCCCTTCCGATGTAAGCTTCATGACCATTGGAGTTGGAAACCCCAAAGGTATGAATGTTTTGGTGATGGGGTGACCATATTGATGTGACTAACATTTCCTTGTAGGATATTCAAATGGTCATGTCAATGAAGCGTCGTCTCACAATACTCTATCTATCGACGACTTGGTGATTGGTTGCCTCGACAATTCGGATCGAGAGAACTTGATGGAGTCGCGGGAGAAGATGGATCAAGGCTAAGGACATGCTAGACCAAGCGAGTGTTTGCTTGGTTAGATGTTAGCTTGAGTCCATAGGAAAACCGGACTATCAAGAGGGATCGAATTGGTTCTCTTAGCGCACACTAGGTTAGAGATCATATGGATGCATAGTGAGTCTCGAGGGCTAGGGTGGCTGAAGAGAAGAAGAGGAACCAAGGATGAAGAAGTTGGAAGCAAGGATCAAGAGTGGATCAAGTTTTCAGCTTATCCGGTAGAGACCGGACAGTACGGTCCTAGGGACCGTATGGTACGGTCTTCATGAAGATAAGATCCAGACAGAGAAGTGAAGTCTCGGGATGCTGAGAAAATGAAGACCGGACAATGGACCGTATGGTACGGTCAAGGAGACCGGACAGTACGGTCATCAGAAGATTTCCAGACAGAGAGATGGAGTTTCTGGAAGTGGAAGAAATGAAGACCGGACAATCGACCGGACGGTACGGTCCTAGGGACCGGACAGTACGGTCTTCATTGGAGATGAAGAAGAAGATGGAGATGCGCCTGGAAATAGAGACCGGACAATACGGTCTGGAAGAGACCGGACAGTACGGTCCTTTGTACGGTCTCTAGTTTCGCAGGGCACTTTTGGGCAACGGCTAGTTTTGGGTTGGTAGCTATATAAATAGTTGGTTGCCCGCCCCTTGAGGGGTCTCTTGGCCATTGTTGGAGTGCAGGAAACTCAGAGGGAGCCAAGAGCAAGAGAGAGAAGCACTTGTGAAGGATTTGGAGTGATCCTAGTGCTTGAGAGAGTAGCAATTGCATCCACTTGATCTCTAGGCTAGTGTGAGCTTGAGAGAGTCACTTCGGTTTGTTACTCTTGGTCTATGGAAGGCCTAGACCGGTTAGGCGTGGTGTTGAGCTGTCCAAGGAGATTGTGGAAGCTAACACAAGTTTGTACACGGTCTTGGAGCTTCCCGTGCGAAAGAAGCATCACTAGTGGAGCGCCCTTTGGCACGCATCACGTGCGGGAGCCTTACCTCCGGAAGAGTACCCGGGATCGAGCCCGGCGGGACGTGCCCGCGACTTCACTCGGAGGGTGAAGTGTGCTCTAGGAGGGATCGCCATCGAGCGGAGGGACGGGGTCGAGACTCCGGCGGGAGTGACCCAACGTGGAGTAGGGGAAGGCGCCACCCTTCCGAGACCACGGGAAAAATCATGAGCATTCCTATCTCTATCTCCTTTACATACTAGCATTTACGCTTCCGCATTTACTTTTATGTGCTAGTAGAATTGCATGATAGGTTGTCTCTTTACTACTTGGTAGAATTGCTTGCTAGGGTGTTGCTTGTTGCATAGACTAGATTGTGTGCGCGCATCGCTTGCTTTTGTTATCACCATATCTAGTCTTGCTAGCTTCACGCCTAAAGTACGTTTGGGAGAAATTGTTGACACACCGATTCACCCCCCCCCTCTCGGTGCCCTTGATCCTTTCAAGTGGTATCAGAGCCTCGTTGCTCAAATAGGGCTTAACCGCCTTGAGTAAGGATGCCGAGAGATCATGGGCCGCCCCCGTTCGATGGGACCGACTATGCCTATTGGAAAGCTCGCATGCAAGCTTACCTCGAGGCTCTCGATCCTCTCGCATGGGAGGTGACAAGTTTCGGTGTCTCTCTAAGGACTCCCATTGGTACTCTTGATGTGAATCTCGCAAAGGCAAATGCTAAAGCTAAAAATGCCTTGTTTGAAGCTATCACTAAAGAGGTCTTTGCTCGAGTCAAGTCCGCGGGTACCGCTCATGAAGTGTGGACTCAAATTCAACAAATTCATGAGGGTTCCACGGACGTGAAAGAGGAAAGATACTATGTGCTAAAGAACAAGTATGATGACTTTGCCATGTCTTCAAATGAGCTAATCAATGATACTTACTCTCGCTTGAATGTGCTTGTAGAGGATATCAACTCTCTCGGTGTGAAGGACAAGATTGATGATGGTGACCTTGTGCGGAAGATCTTGAGGATTCTCCCAAGGGAGAAATATGGAGCACTCATCACATGTCTCTTCAACACCGACATTCAAGCCCTCACAACCCACAAGCTACTTGGGAAGATCACCGCCTTCGAGAGCTACAACCTCGACAAGAAGCTTGATGAGAAGCCCTCCAAGAATCTTGCTTTTGCATCCGAGGGGTCAAGCAAGAAGATGAAGAAGGTGGTGACTCAAGATTCAAGTGATGAAGAGCTTGAAGAAGACGTTGAAGACTTGTTGCAACTTCATCCCAATGATCTAGCACTCCTCATGAAGAGAAGCAACTTCTTCAAGAGAAGATTCATCAACAAGAAAGATGCCGAGTGCTACAATTGTGGGGAGAAGGGTCACTTTGCCAAGGAATGTCCGAAGCCAATCAAGAAGAGCAAGAAGAAGACTCAAGAGTCAAGCGATGATGAAGAAGAAGACCCTAGAAGCAAGTACAAGGCAAGGAAGAGGTTTGTCAAGAAGGAAAGCTCTAGAGGCAAAGACAAGAGAAGATCATCTCGCAAGGGGACTTATGTTGGAGAGTGGGTTTCGGATGATGATAGTGATGAAGAAGAAAGTGTGATGACTCATCCTCCAAGGGAAAGAAAATGGCCGGCATTGCTCTCACCAACATCTCCGAGACTCTACCTCCACCACCTACTTGCTTGATGGCCAAAGATGATGATAGTAGTGAGGATGAGAAGAGCGAGTCCGATGAAGAGTTTGGTGAGGAGGATAAGCCCACATATGAGGAACTCTTGGATAGCATTCTCCTAACCGGCAAGATGATCATGAAGAAGGACAAGACCATTGCTCGGTTGGAGAAGGAACATGAAGTGGCCGCTTTCCGAGTTCGTCAACTTGAGGGTGAACTTAGGGACTTATCCATCTCTCACAAGGCTCTTGATGAAGACTATGACAAGCTTGAGGAAGACCACATGAAGCTCAAGGAGAAGTCCAAGTTACTAGAGGATGAGATCAAGCATCTTTCCACTTCGCTCATGACCTTGGATGAAAGCTATGACAAGCTCAAGGTTGAACACATGAGGCTCAACGGCAAGTTCAAGGTTCTTGAGGAAGAACATCAATCCCTCCTCGAAAAGGTAACACTTCTTCTTCTAGTTCATCTATTTCCGATTCTTCATATATTACTTGTGATGGACTAACTCCCTCTCTTGAGAGCATCTCTCTTGATGAGAAAATTTTGAAGGAATATCATCAACTCAAGGAGGAGAGAGCTTCGGTGATGGACGGCTTCGAGAGGCTCACAAGGGGAAGGACCATTCATAAGGAGATACTTGGTCGGAACCTTGTGAACAACCCCGGGCACAAGGGACTCGCTCCTACCCCGCCGCCATCAACCTCATCGGCAAGGACGATGACATTCCACCTTGGGTAGTTCCCCTCATGGCGGACGACTACTATTGTGAGAAGTGTTGCCGTGACGGCCACACTAGCAAGAATTGTCCCAAGGTGAGAAGTTCCAAGGTTTTGCCTAACGCTAACTTGTTCCAGGAAATACACACTACAAGCTCTTTAGGGACAAGAAAGGCAAGGTGAAGGCAAAGGCTCTTGGATCACCCGACAAGAGGAGGATGATGAGGAAGATTTGGGTGCCCAAATGCATAGTTGACCTTGAGAGGCCAACCAAGTGCGAGTGGGCTCCCAAGAACAAGACCTAGAAGGGTGATGGTGGTGGACCGTGCGCCGCAACGACAACTCATGAACGTCCACCACAAGCTTCGAGTGCTTCATCGACATATCTACTCTTCAAGGAGGTAACTTGTATCATAGTAGTTTCTTTTCTTGTTTTTGCTTGCATGGTAGCTAGGTGCTCCTTTGTGAACTAGTATGTTTGCATTCATGCATATGTTAATAACTAAAAAGAAAAGAACATAAAAATTAGTTCAAGGTCTAACTTTCTCAAGATAGCTATGAGCATGGGGGATGCTTGAGTTGGTGGACCGATGGACTCAAGGCAAGGTTTGGCTCATAGTGAGTAAGCTTGAGAGAGGCTCAAACTTGACCTTGAGTAGGTTTCCTTTATGCGTTGTCTTAACTTTGCTTGCATATCACATGGCATGTTTACTTTCTCTTGCATTTGTATGATATGCTTGTCTCATGCATTGCATATAGGAAATCACAAAGGAGTTGTCACACTAGGAGGAAGTGCTTCATTCGCAATATGATCTCACATCTCATAATAGAAGTGTGACTAAAGAAAAGAATTGTGCTTCATGCCCATTGAGTCTTGCTAAATGATCCTCAAGGTTAAATCTACTTGCACGGATCATAGGCAAATGGCTCATACATACCCCCTTTGGTTTTATTATTTTGGTTCTTATTGGTTGCATCTTATTTGCCGATTGAAAAATTACTATAAGCCTATGCGCAACCTATATTGGTCTATTTTCAAAGGAGTGTTTGAGAGTTCCCCTTCTAGTCCATGTTGGTGTTTATTTGGTTTTTGAGTGAGAAACTTGGACTTAGAAGGAAATTCCTTGAAATCAGCATTTCTGGACTAGACCGTACAATACGGTCAAAGGGACCGTACAATACGGTGTGTGCTTTTGCACGAGATCCTTCGAAACCTGAGGCAGGAAAGGAGACCGGACAATACGGTCCTACAGACCGTACAATGCGGTCTCTATAGTTAACTGTCAGGGTTCCAAAGGAGACCGTACAATACGATCCCCAGGACCGTACCATACGGTCTGGTTACTTCATCGGGAGATCTTTTCAATCCGATCCGTTGATTCTATATCCGATCAATCGTGGCCGTCGATTCGAACTTACCCTAATCCTAACGGCGGGTCCGCTTTACTTGCATCTTCCTCCAACAATCCACCGCCGCCGTTCGCGCTCCACTCCCGCCTCGCCGCTCCCGCGCGCGCGCGCCGTACGCCGCCGTAGCCCCGCCGCGAGCTCGCCGCACGACGAGCCCAGCCACAGCAGAAGCGCGCGCCGCCTGCTCCTCCAAAAGCCTGCCGCAGACATTGAACCCTAGCGCCGCGCCGAAGCTCCACCCACCGAGCGGCCGCCGCTTCGCCGCCGTGCGCCGAGCGTCGCCGGAGCAGGAGCCGTCGACCTCGCCGTCGACAAGCACCCGCGGAGGAGCTCACCCGCCGCGTTACGAGCTGCTGCTCATTCCCCTCGCGTGCGATTGCTCCTCACAGACTTCACCGGACCGCCGCCCTCACCGACGATCGTCCCACGATTTCATGCTCGGTGAGCCACGGGTACTCCGGCGTTTTCATTTGCACAGTAGCCGATCCGATTCTAATTCCTATCTAGGGTTGAGCCATTCTTCCTTCATCGTTGAAAATCCCTAGAAAATTCGATCAAAATTGCTCCTTATTGCGAAACTAATATATACTGCTTCATTTGTTTCGCATTTAGGATACCATATGTCGTAGAGGTCGCATGTCATCTCTTTATCTACGATATTTTGGTAATTGGTCGCTTTGTGTCGATTTCCGTTCCATACCATACACTTAGCTCGACACTAGCATTTCCTCAATTAGTGTCGTATTTCGATGTTGCATATATCTAGTATGACACTAGTGATCTCCACCGATAATCGACAATGCCGTAGTTCCCCATTGCATATTTGCCGGCATTGTGTCCTTTACCTCTGCGCTAGGACTTCATATAGATTCATGCGCTTACCTACGATTCTTGCTTGTAGATTATAGTAGGTTATTCTATACTCATATACCCTGTCTATTCCTATCGTGCAGTGGCAGTTGTCAGCAGGCAGTGGGCAGTTGACAGCAGAGCAGAGACAGTGGACGGATTGAGGGCCAAGCCCTTAGTCCTATCTTTGGCAGTCAGCCGTCAGTGGACGGGTTGGTGAGCCAAGCTCACTCGCCCTATCTTGTCTGCAGCCTAGTCAGCAGTTATGGCAGGAGGTTCTGGCAGAGGCAGAGGCAGGGGCAGAGGAGATCGTGACAGGGGCAAGGCCAAGCTTGTCGAGCAGCCCAAGAAGAAGAAGCAGAGGACAGGTGATCCAGAGTTGGACCGGCCCTCAGGGCAGCAGATGTTGACTACCAGCTGGCAGAGACACAGGGTTCCGGATCAGGGACCCACCTGCAGGAGGACAGGGGGAGACTCCGAGGAGGTCTTCCAGGGCCAGAGCACAGTGCAGCGGACTCCGTCCATCCGTGAGGTTGGTACGTCGAGGACCGCGCAGGAGCAGCCAGAGTCAGAGGCAGAGGAGAGTTCCCACTCCGGTGACGGACCCCCTGAGGTCACAGAGGGTGACAGGCAGAGGATGGCAGTGAAGTTCTGTGCTCTGACAGGACTGCTACTCTCAGGGACGTGCTTGCTGAGGACGCACTCAGGCTGCCAGGCCCCGTCCTCAAGAAGTTCAGGAGAGTCAGTGAGAGGGACTTGGGTACCTGCCAGGAGGGACCCACAGGCAGGAGGTCGCTTCTGGACCTTACTACAGCAGAGGATAGCAGCTGGGTGAGGAGCAGACTGCGGACAGACGGAGCTAGTAAGCTCTTTGTTACTCACCAGCACTGCAGCATAGAGGCTGCCAGCAGAGGTGCCGGGACAGACTTCACTCAGCACTGTCTTATATCCCGGGCCTCCAGGAGATCATCACACACTGATGCGATGGGATTATGATATAGTGATAGATTTCTACGCTTCTCTGTGGATTGCCCAGATCGGTCTTCTATATGGTTCATGCTCAGAGGGCAGCCCCACAGAGTGACGAGGGAGAACCTAGTAGAGGCCTTAGAGACTGTTCAGCACGAGACTAGGGTGTTTCCCTTGCTCACCCAGGGATGGAGCCTCCCCGCAGACCTCTTGGGGGACACTTACCTTCAGACGAGGATATGAGTATTGCTTTTCCTCCACCTCACCCGGAGAACTTCAGCCGAGCTCACACCAGACTTACACATGAGGGCAGAGTTCTCAGGAGTATTCTTAGCAGGACGATAGTTCCCAGGAGTGGATACAGAGATCAGTTCTCCATCTAGCACAGTGGGTTGTGATGTTGATGCTGAGGCACAGAGGCTTTGATTTGTTGATCTGATACTGTGCCAGATGGAGGACGTTATTGCTGAGGGGATAGCTGCCAGACACTTAGCCTTGCACCTCTGATCTGCTACATTCTGAGGAGGCTACAGTTGTTGTCTCAGGAGGACTACGACGAGCTGCCCAAGGTGACCACAGCGTACACTCCTTACCTGCCTCCGACAGACGGGTTGCTACCCGGGAGTCAGCTTCGCAGGGGAGTTCTTCACAGGGCTTAGGTGACACGGCTACCGAGACCGAGCAGCATATTCAGACTGGTAGTCATATGGAGTCCATTCCTGAGGACGTTACTCCGGACTCTAGAGCAGGACCTTCAGCCTCTGCTACAGCTCCAGCACAGACAGATGCACTTCTACGCGCAGAGCTAGCAGAGCTCCGTAGAGAGATCCGGAGTCAGAGAGAGGACAGAGAGAGGGACAGACAGATGATGGACAGCGTCATACACACTCAGAGGGAGTTGGCTACTGGCATGTCTTCGTTGTTCACTGGTTTGAGGCGATCGCTCAGACTCTTCGTCTCTTTGGACAGGCACTGCCAGGTCTCCCGTCTTTCCCTCCTATCACCTTTCCAGGTGTGCTGCCACCAGACACAGTTCGCTTTCAGCAGCTACAGCAGCAGCAGTTTGCTCAGACACAGGGAGGACAGTCTTCCAGCCAGGGACAGTACTTCAGCACCTTACTCACGGCTCCCATCTCACCTGCTGGTGCACCTACGGTGGGGCCGTCGACGTCCACGTTTGCTGGTTTGACAGGAGAGGCAGGACCTTCTCAGCAGTACTTTTCTTCACCAGGCCTCTCCATGACTCCGTCAGCTCTTCTTGCTACTACAGCTCCGAGCTTCTCACCGCTTCAGCTGACGAGTCCCTTCTTTGTGTCACCACTGCCAGCTCGTACACTCGACTTCGACACAGTAGCACAGACCGCCTCAGTGCAGACAGATTCACTTCTTACAGCTTCACAGGCAGAGGTCGTGACTACTACAGCTGAGACAGCAGCAGTGGAGCAGACAGAGTCTCCCAGGACACCTACTCCGCCTCGAGTTGTTGAGCCCTCAGCAGATCTCACTGACTTTGGCTACACTCGTGAGGAGTTACGTGAGGCTCTGCCACAGGCACCTCTCCAGAGCAGCAGACAGCACCCTCCAGGACTCCTTCACCACCTCCAGAGTTTGAGTACACTGGCACTTCTTCTGAGCAGCCGCAGCCACAGCAGGGCACCTCTTCAGCTCCAGAGCTTTCAGTGACTACTACCACTGCACCTCCTCCAGCCTCCGATGCGTAGGACAGCAGTTTCTCTTTCCGTCTTTCTCTTTTTGGTCATTGGTGCCAAAGGGGGAGAGAGATAGAGAGATCTTGTATAGGTCTAGGGGGAGTAGTGGAGTGATCTTGTGCTCAGGGGGAGTGTGAGACAGCTTTTGTCCAGGGGGAGATCTTTTGGTACTTCATTGTATATTCTTTTGGTTCTTCGTGGTTCTTGTTGAGCTTGATTTGCTTTTGCTTGTGTTTAGCTCATCAAGAATGCACTTGGTTTCTTTTACATACACTTGCTCGTTATATATATCTTGCATATTGCTCTGTCTCTAATATATTGCTCTGATATATTGCTCTGAGTTTGTGTATGTTCACCTGGATGCGCCTATTTATATCTATCTTGCCAGGTTTCCTTTTCTGTGATGATATGTGCACTCACTTGCTTTGCAGGAATAGGAATATCTATAATCTTATCACAGAGTTGTGGTCATAGCTCATGTTTTTATTCCATATATATCACCCATGTGCTCTAACTCTTTTGCAGGTGATACCTTTTGAGCTATGACTACCTTGTTCTCCGTTTTACTTGTTCTTCATTTCATATCCTATCTTATCAATCACTCTTGCGCTTTACTTCTCTATCTTATGATATGTGTTGTCACCAATCACCAAAAAGGGGGAGATTGTAAGCTTCATGACCATTGGAGTTTGGAAACCCCAAAGGTATGAATGTTTTGGTGATTGGGTGACCATATTGATGTGACTAACATTTCCTTGTAGGATATACAAATGGTCATGTCAATGAAGCGTCGTCTCACATACTCTATCTATCGACGACTTGGTGATTGGTTGCCTCGACAATTCGGATCGAGAACTTGATGGAGTCGCGGAGAAGATGTGGATCAAGGCTAAGGACATGCTAGATCCAAGCGAGTGTTGCTTGGTTAGATGTTAGCTTGAGTCCATAGGAAAAACCGGACTATCAAGAGGGATCGAATTGGTTCTCTTAGCGCACACTAGGTTAGAGATCATATGGATGCATAGTGAGTCTCTCGAGGGCTAGGGTGGCTGAAGAGAAGAAGAGGAACCAAGGATGAAGAAGTTGGAAGCAAGGATCAAGAGTGGATCAAGTTTTCAGCTTATCCGGTAGAGACCGGACAGTACGGTCCTAGGGACCGTATGGTACGGTCTTCATTGAAGATCCAGACAGAGAAGTGAAGTCTCTCGGGATGCTGAGAAAATGAAGACCGGACAATGGACCGTATGGTACGGTCAAGGAGACCGGACAGTACGGTCATCAGATGATTTCCAGACAGAGAAGATGGAGTTTCTGGAAGTGGAAGAAATGAAGACCGGACAATCGACCGGACGGTACGGTCCTAGGGACCGGACAGTACGGTCTTCATTGGAGATGAAGAAGAAGATGGAGATGCGCCTGGAAATAGAGACCGGACAATACGGTCTGGAAGAGACCGGACAGTACGGTCCTTTGTACGGTCTCTAGTTTCGCAGGGCACTTTTGGGCAACGGCTAGTTTTGGGTTGGTAGCCTATAATAGTTGGTTGCCCGCCCCTTGAGGGGTCTCTTGGCCATTGTTGGAGTGCAGGAAACTCAGAGGGAGCCAAGAGCAAGAGAGAGAAGCACTTGTGAAGGATTGGAGTGATCCTAGTGCTTGAGAGAGTAGCAATTGCATCCACTTGATCTCTAGGCTAGTGTGAGCTTGAGAGAGTCACTTCGTTTGTTACTCTTGGTCTATGGCGAGGCCTAGACCGGTTAGGCGTTGGTGTTGAGCTGTCCAAGGAGATTGTGGAAGCTAACACAAGTTTGTACACGGTCTTGGAGCTTCCCGTGCGAAAGAAGCATCACTAGTGGAGCGCCCTTTGGCACGCATCACGTGCGGAGCCTTACCTCCGGAAGAGTACCCGGGATCGAGCCCGGCGGGACGTGCCCGCGACTTCACTCGGAGGGTGAAGTGTGCTCTAGGAGGGATCGCCATCGAGCGGAGGGACGGGGTCGAGACTCCGGCGGGAGTGACCCAACGTGGAGTAGGGGAAGGCGCCACCCTTCCGAGACCACGGGAAAAATCATGAGCATTCCTATCTCTATCTCTTTACATACTAGCATTTACGCTTCCGCATTTACTTTTATGTGCTAGTAGAATGCATGATAGGTTGTCTCTTTACTACTTGGTAGAATTGCTTGCTAGGGTGTTGCTTGTTGCATAGACTAGATTGTGTGCGCGCATCGCTTGCTTTGTTATCACCATATCTAGTCTTGCTAGCTTCACGCCTAAAGTACGTTGGGGAGAAATTGTTGACACACCGATTCACCCCCCCCCTCTCGGTGCCCTTGATCCTTTCACAGGAT